>VUQH01074980.1:3604-33337 GCA_015106775.1 Etroplus canarensis
AGGAAGGGAATCCAGTGTAAAAGCTCTGCCAAATTACCAATGCAGATTAGTCTGCTGTAGTGACCCCTTGGGGAGAATACAAGGGAGCAGCTGAAGGTACAATCATAAAGGGAAGCTTAGGGTTGTTCTTACAATCTCATTCAATAGTCTTTATATACTCCTATATGCTCTTTATTTTACTATTATTTCTGCTGCTCCTCTGTCTGATAACCATTTTTAGGTTTCAGTAGGGATGCATCCATAGATTGCCATATCGTTTCTGAGCCATATCTGCCAATTTTTGCAATTTTCAGCCAACTATGACATGCACACATATACTGTCACTTCACATCATATTTTTCCTTCTGAAAAACTGAAAAATAACTCTGGCAAAAGGGCGAAAAACTCTATTTCTCAGTATGTACTGCTGTTACATTTTCTTTGTGGTAGTTTGCCTCATAGTCACCAAGATCCACAAAGCCTTTGACTTTTTTGTGATTGTAACTTACCCTGATTAACATGGCATTAGATTGGCTAACCTTGACTTGACTGTAACAAAAAGGCTTCCCTGCTTTCATCACATGCACCAGGTAAAAGCCAGACTTTAGAAAAGTTCATTTCCTGCAGAGTCAGTCAAAATGTGGGACAACGTCTCAAGATGTGGGACAGGGGGACAAGGGAAAAAAATCCTGTGGAGTCACATATAAAGAGGGACGTCTGGTCACCCCACTTCAACCACACATATGCTTAACTCCACTAGGTCAATGCAACTGAACCCCAATAGGAAACAGTGAACACACAGTCCTATTGATTTAAGCATTATTTGTCTCCCTCATGGAGACATTAGCAAATTGCTATAAGACAAAGGCTCAAAGAGTTAAAACAAGCTAAGCTTTTACAGCAGCTGGTGTTAAATAAAACCCAGAACTTTCTGAAAATAAATACCACTCTAAAATGTTAGCTCACACTTGTAAAAGCATCAAGTATTTATTTTTCTGGTTGCAGTTTGGTTTAAGCATAAGAGGTGCCAGAGGCTTCTGACAAAAAGCTAACTTCTTAAAATGCAAAGCACTGCGGTGTAAAGATGTGAAGCTGCATGAAATCTCTCTTTGTATTTGTGCTGGCTAGGGGAAATACAAAGTGAAAATAGCATTGTTTTTTGGGTGCTTTTTTGTTTTTTTCAGTTCTAACAGTAATTCATCTGTTCGCATATTGCCAGTATAGCTGTGAATGTACATGTTGTTAAAAAAAAATAAGCAAAAAAAAAGCCAAAAAACCAACAACAAATCTCTTTCCGTGTTTAAAAAACAGTTTTACTAATACTGCTTGAGTGTTTAAAATACCATGATCAGACACTGAAACTTTGTGTATTTTTTTGTCTTGTTTTTTTTGTTTTACATATGATGTATCAAACAATCACTGTTAAAAAAAAACAAAAAAAAGCATTCTCCATGAAGATGTGTTCACCTGTAACACAACATACAAGGAACGTACAGACTTAACATACAGACAGGTGACCGGACTCAAATGCTCTCTATTAAGCATGGACACATAGCATTGAAAAAGCAAAGTAAACAAGGCAATGCATGTAAAACTAGTGCATTATTATAAAGAGTATCAAAAGTAACAAAATTCTATCCATATCAATTTTCAGCTGACATATTTGTGAATAACAGCGGTGCTTAAAGGAAATGTTGCTCAGTGTAAATGTATATAGGCCTATGCATATATATATGATGCATTGCAATCCACTAAAATTTTAAATTGACCAACATGATAAAACAGTGTTCATTTTTAATAAGCAAAATAAAATGGTAAAAAGAATAAAAGAAAATGAGCAAGTGCCCTGTTACTCATGAATGACCGGCGGCTCACTGCACTCTGAGTTACCATTCTCCATCATTTATGCGGCTGAATGCAGCTAAAAATATGTTCTTGTCAAGTAAAAACTGTCCTTTCCAGTTAGAGAAAAAGCATGATTTAAAATCCACGTATGAACGCTGCAGCCAGACTGTTGGCTGTTTACATGTGAGAACGGCTTTAAGAAAGTCATCAGTGATTAATGATTTAATCCGAGTCCTTGGTGCAGCAAACATAGAGGGAAAAAAGTAGAACACACGTGACCTTTAGGAGAGCAAATATGTCAGAGAAATTTACTCTTTCTGAGGGACGAATACTTCCTTGATCTTGGCTCATTTTAGATCTTTCTACCCAGATCCCTCAAGAGAACCACTTGGGTCTTGTAAATGAAAAAGAAATGGCAAATCAGTGACATTTAACAATTCAATGTGTTACCTTTCCATGATATAAATTAAAAAAGAGCAGGCCCTCATTTCATTTTTGAGTGAAGAAACAGCCCTTCTTCCTGATTGCAGAACGCATCCAAGATCTGTTGTAGTAATACCACTTTATCTTTTGCTGTGGGTTTTTTCAAGCCTTGTCAGACAGGCCCAAAGTTACTACAGAGAGCATTACTCTTCAAGAAAAGCCCACTGGGTTCCAAAGGTTGTTTGAAGTTCTCATCTATCATTGCACATCACTTTTCAGATTCTTTAGTTAATACAGAAAATAAAGCCGTAATGTAAGGGGTTCCCTTCATTTAAACACATTTCACAAAATCATTTCTGCTATCACAATTTCACAGATTGGCTTTTTAAAAAAATCTCCCATCACTCTCCTTCATAAACATCAGTTGATATGAAAAAAGTGAACTAATTCAAAATTCAAAGTTGCTACCATGTAGTAAAAGTGTCTGGCACAGTGCACTGCGTGGCAATAAATACTGAATATAAATACTTTACATGTACCTGAGCTCAGACTCGTAGCACCATTCAGAGACAGAGCACCAAAGGGACACGGCAGATCTCCTGATTCAAAACTCAGAGAAGCCACCACCTTTTTAAGGTTTTCAGAGTTTTCATAGTGCAAATCTTTTCAGTCTTATTACAACAATGTCCCTTCTAGCCAAAGTCTCAGCTCCTGTATTTGATGTTGGCAATAATACAAGGCTTTGGTAGTGTCGGAGGGTGCTTGGGACTTGGCCTAGAGGAAAAAAAAAGTGATAGAAATATGTAAAATAATCTCTCAGTGAAATATAGCATCTTCACTGTTGTTTTTAAATATGTCTATATGTCTAGTGAAGGCTTGACCCACCTGTTGGGGTGTGGGACAGGGCGCAGAGGTCTGGGCACACCAGGTGCAGGGCCACAAACGGTAGAGGGTCCTTGGACTACCGTGTGGCTCTGCAGAACAGAGGGACTTCGCACCAGTCGAGAACCCCTTGGATCAGCAGGTAGAGGTTTCTGAGGAGGACTAGGCTTCTCCAACTCCTGTTAAAGAACAGACACTTCAAATCAATAACTGAAACTCTCCACCAGGTGGCACTAACAGATAATTACAACATGTCTGCTTTTCTTTGTCCTTCTTTATCAGGTAACAAGGCTGCCCTCTCTAACCAGCTAATGATGAGAAATCATGCGGCTTGAATCTTCTCCAGAACAAAAAGATTATGATACCTAGCGTACATTTGATCTTCATTCAGTTCCTTCCTTTTCTCCTCGGCTGAGGAGACACTTCCACAAACACTAAAGAGAGAGAGAATTCACAGGGCTCGGGCCATGTAAACAGTGTCTAAAAGCCCACTTTCTTCATCAGGTGAAGCTCTCCCATTTAACAGGGCTTCAAAGCCCTTGGCAGAGAGGTTTCACTCATGACTTATGTTCTCTGTTAACATCCTGGAGGCTGCCAAACAGCTGTTAAAGATACAGCTGATAAAAAAATGCTGCCAAAATGAACAACTCAAACACTTTGCCATTTAATAGGAGCAGCTAAGAGGGCCTGCTCCTTAAAGTAACATCAGCCAAAAGCTTCTGTGTGCCACCTTTTGAACAGGTGGATATAAACCCAAGCGTTTTTCCATCTGTAATCAATACTGTACATTCTAAATCGACTTTTTAGAAAATATGTTTTCATCCATGCTGTGTTTGGCTTTGTGTCTCTGAGTGTTGTGTGTTGAGTTTATCCAATATACAGCATTTGTAGACAGCTCTAACTTTTCCCTGGAAGACATTTCTTATATGAAGAAATCTGTGCTTTATTGTTTTGTCACTTGTTTTTTGTCTTCTTTTGTTTCTGCCAATTTCTTATTTTCTTTTTTCACTCTCTTTTGTGGCTGTGACCAATGATTATTTTCATTTTTCTAGATTAATTAAAAAAAATATAAAATATGAACTTTACACTTTTTCCACAGGCAAAGGTGACATTTTCAGACTCCTTTTTTTCCCCAAACCAGCACTCTAAAACAAAGGTGTTCAATAAATATACAATGACATAAACCAGAAACATAAAAGCAGCAAAGACAAAAGTGGTGAGGCTGGAAATGAATCCTCCAAATTTCTGTTTGAAATGCAACTTTAAAAATGTATTGTTTATCTGTGACTAAAAAAATAACACTAATGATCCCAAATCAGTTTCTATCTTTGTAATCACTTTGGATTTTTTTTATTTTTATTTCTGTCTCTTTGTGTCTGTCTCATGGAGTACAAATCAAATCACATTAAAGACAACTGAGAATCTTTAAGTGAGAGGGATTTAACACCAGGAACCTTTGGCTTTCTTTTCTCCTCAATTTTAAGAGCCTGCAATGACTTTAATTAAAGTCAATGCAATAATAGCGGCAGCAAGCTTGCCACCCTGTGATATTTCTGCATACATGCTCCCTGTGGTTGCTGCCTCCTCCCTGCAGGTCTGGCTCCATTTTTATTATTTATGCCTTGGTTTTTGTTGTAGAATTCAAGTCTTGCTTGGATGATGCTCAGTCCTGGGTTAACCTCGTTATTTTCTGTGACTGCGCATAACTGTCAACATGCCTCCACTTTTATAGCACACAAAAGAACCATGAAAACAGTTGACATCAAAACACCAATCTGAAAGTGCAGTGAACATCATCATTTCCCTGGTTGGGTATTAGAGGCTTGGGTAGTGAGTAAAAGCTCCCCAGACACAGCAGCGAAATTACAGTAAGTAACATCATCAAATAAAATGTTTCCAACTGAGGAAACAGGAAATTCACTCACCATGACCATCCTGCAGGATTTGTGGTGTGACGCACTGTGAAATGATGCCCCTCTGGGTGCGACATGGATGTGAGGTGGAGGAGCTCGGTGAGGTGGAGGCACTGGGGGTCTCGGCTGCCCGGGGCCAGGGGAGAGGGACACATTAAGAGATAGTGGGACTGGGTGGCTAAGGTGAACTGGAGGGCACTGGGGCAGTCTGCGCAGGCTGTGGGCAGGGAAAGGGGCCGGTGGGAGCCCTGCCTCTGGTCCCCGGTGGGGAGGCTACAGAAAGATTAAAGTTGAAAGAGTTTGTCAGAACAGAAAGCGTCTGCTTCCTATCAGAAACATTCATGTTAATCTCCTCCTCTTCCTCTGCCATTCTTCCTGATGCTTTTAAAGATATATAAATTAAATACTCCCACTTGGTTGCTCACTATTCTCCAAGTCCTCATCATGTGACCAAGACTATCCCATAAGCACCCACTGGGCTTTATTAAAAGATGAACACAGCTAAAGAGCCCACACACACTCCCATTGAGACAGATCAAACACAGAATAGAGCCAAAATATGAGTCTGCTTGATATTTAAAGCTGGCCAGATGTACAGAGCTTAAGCACAGAATAAGATACATACAAAGGCAGACACACATGCCCTCATGCAGCAGTTTAATACAGCTTCCAACAACTGGAAAATGACCTCACCTGCACTGTGCCTACATCAAACAGTCTTACATCCTCTCTCTTCATACTGTTGACCCCAAATGAAAACCACATGCTACTAACTGAAAACACCAATCTCTCCGTAATGCACAACAGCTTGCCTCACTTTTGTGCCACCAAAAGTCTCTTCTGACACAGTTCCTCTCATCCTTCAGGAACCGCTAACTCAATCGATCATGGGTCATTTCCCATTACAAACTATGTCAGGGCAATAACAGAGTGGTTAAAGCATACATGTAGGCACACGAGTCATTATGGGAAAATGCAGTTTCTGTCTTGCAATTACTAGCAACAAGATGACTTTAGATGTCAACTAAGCAGCTGCATCAACATTCTTCATGTGCAGTTTCTCTCTTAACAGACAGCTGTTAATGACATGAAATGTATTAAAGTGCCGTGAACACGCTGCTCACCACAGACTCCATTATCACTACCTCCTCTACAAGTCCACATAGAGAGGGAAGATTTAATTGGATTTGAATGAGCTGCCATTTGTGTGAAAACAGCACGTCAGTCTAGTTGAGAATAATCTGTGCTAACAGCTGCGACATTCCAGGAAAAATATAACAAAGATAATCTCTTGTTGATCCCTTTGTTTGAGTCAGATACAAACATCTTTGCTATCTATTTGTGTGTTTATGATGTGCCTGTTAAATGCAGACGTGTGATCTAGTGACCTTGAAGATGGTGGCACTGTGAGGCAGAGGAGGGGCCGGTCGGGATGGAGAGGTTGAGCTTGTTGATGGAAGCTGGTTAGGAGCTGCCGGTCCACTGATTGCAGCACTTACTGATCTGTAATACAAGGAAGAAATTATATATCTCTAATTAAATACTTTATCATATTAATCATACATCAGTTACAAAGGTAATATAATTCAAATTGTATAATCAAAACAAAGCTCAACACCATAATTGGATTCACATTGTGACCAATCATGGAGACGCTCCCACTCAACGACATCTGTTGCTTCAATTTACAAACCTTGAGCTATGAAAAAATATGTATAATATTCACAGATGATTTGAATATCATCTGAAAACACACCTGATCTTCTCAATTGGATTCTTTTTGCTGGTAAAAAGAAGTCTCAATAGAGTTTTTCTCTTGATGCAGATGATCAGAGCAGCTCCCAAGACAGTGAGCAGAGCTACCAGAATGCCCACTGTCAGGTTCCCATTGTCTGCTCAGAAACACACACACAGAGGAAAAAAAGATTTGTCCTCTAGTACTGAAGCTTAGTTTTAGTCAGTATTTAAGAAGATTTGTCTCTAGCTGTATTGTTGGCTATGGTTTTCCTGTAAACTTTGTAGATTATAAGGATTCTTTACATGTGCATGCATGTATAACTTTTCTTTAAAATTACATGTTTCAGCAGAAGAACTAAACCAGAACATCAATGACTTAGAAGCTTATTCAGCTCACAATCCATCACAGGTTATAGGTTATTGTAATGCATGAAGTACATACAGAAAGTGATAAGTTTTCTGGTCAATGGTCTATTGCACAAACTAATAGTAAGTACCTTCAACCACTCCCTTGCATTTCCACATGGGGTCACCGCAGCAGATAAAACTGCATAAGTAGTTTTACCCATCTTTTTCACCAGATATCCTCCTGACACGACCTTCCCATTGTGGAAGGGACTTGTATCTCCACCCGGGCTTAAACCAGGGATCTTTTGCTTGCAAGCCAAATTTGTAAATCGCTACACTACCGAGACCCTAATAATAAGAATTAAAATACATCAAGAGGTTTAAGTAGGCTCGCAAACAGTCCACGACAACAACTCTAGTTCTTGACCAACCCTAACCTAGCTTAAGATGTCATCGTGCCATAAATAAACCTAGTAACAGAGTGCAGAGAGGCACACAGAAACACTTGTTTTATATTATTTTTATAAAAATGGAAAAGTGCCAGTACAATGATAAATATGAACTGGACCTTAAGCACAATTTGGGTGAAGACCCATTAGATGGTCCTTGGGTGCAAGGGACATGAGCCCCTTCCACAATGGAAGGATCATGTCAGGAAAGGCAGTGTAAAACCTCTGCTAAATTACCTATGCAAATTTATCGGCTGTGGCAAACCCTTGGGGAAACAGGAGCGGCCTTACTCTAGGAGAAGTAGCAATTTTTGTGAACTGTTGGACAGATGGGCACCTTGCCATGGCATATCGATCCTCTGACTGGCTGTGCTAAAAATGTGTCAGGATGTCTCACATGAAGTTTGTGCCTGAACATATAGTGTATTTCACTGTAAAAATGCTCACATCTGGTGTCCAAGACCTATAACATTAAAAGACCTTAGATGCAATAAATCACTCGTTTAAAATATCTGCTGTTGATTTACCTGCTTGTCTGATCGGGCCACTGTCCACACTCCCTCCAAAACCTGCCTTGTCACAGAAGGGAGGCGCCCAGTGAGCCTCACAGTGACAGTTCTTGTTGTTGTTGCATACCTACAGTATATTAAAAGGACAATTAACTGTTAGATGAGCGCAACCACCCCTCTTTTTGAAGCTATTTTGCATCCCACTCCTTCATGATGCTGCTTACATTTAAAAGATTACAAATGAGTTAAGTTTATGAAAAGTGGTGCAGACCTGACTTCATGCATGTTGCAACTAATTCTTTTTTAAAATCTAGTATTGTTCAATTTATCCAATAATGAATGTACAATCTGCAAAAAGTTTCAATGCTGAAAAACTTTTAGAAATCAGAAAATTTGTTGCTTTGGATTGCATGTTTTTCTAAACCAACTGTCAAAAACTGAAGAAATTCTGATTTTCTTCACAGCAAAGTGGAAATTTTTCAAATTTAAGAGGATAGAATAAGTCAATGGTTGGCATTTTTGCTTGAGATATGATAAACTAGCAGAAATAAGCTTTCTCCGGAGGGTGCCTGAGTTCACCCTTAGAGATAGGGTAAGGAGCTCAGAGTAGAACTGCTGCTCCTCTGCATTAAAATTAGTCAGCTGAAAAAGTTTGGGCATATTTCTAAGATGGCTCCTAGACACCTCCAAGGTGAAGTGTTTCATGCAGACTCAGGATATTCTGGAGAGATCGTATCCCTCCACTGGCTTGGAAAAGAAAGAACTGAAGGTAATGGCCAGGGAGAGGGAGGTCTGGGCAGTTCTGTTAAACCTGATGCCGTCCTCCACCCATACCCAAATAAAAAGTAGAAAATAATTTCAAATAAATTTTAAATGTGTGTTGTTTCAGCATTAACCACACTACTGTCAGTACTCATGATGCAGATTTTCATGGTGTTGCCTAGCAGGGGTGGCTGTTGGTTGACAGTCAATCAGCCCCTGCTAGGCTCCATATAGCAAAGATGTATGTTGTAAAAAACAGAGCAGAACCTTTCTCTCAAACCCCATTTTTATAATCTCCCACCCTCTTCCTGTCATGCAGAGTGCAGGAATGGTAAAAGTCTAAGAGGATTCCCTATCTGAGTAATATGGAACAGGTGAGGGCCTCTCTCCAAGGCAACATCTTGATCTAATCTGTGCATGCAGGTGTGCCCTGTCTCCTTTTATTTCAACAAGAAAAACATTCTTTAAAATTTCATAGACATGTCTTATGGAGCCACACAAACAAATATGACTGTATAATATCCGGACGTTTCATTTTAAGAGACAGTTGCAAGTCTTTCGTCTGTATGTTTGATGAAGGAGAAACTTAACCAGCTACAGTCAAAGCCTTTGGGCTCTACCAGGAAATTTAATACTCCAAAGCCATATATTTCATTTCTAACAGGACCACCCATAGACGTTTGATGGGTGGCATTTAAGAAAAATCTAATATCCATGCTCCCCAGCTCAAAGTCAAACTGTGTGTCACTGCTCCCAGTATTTGGCCAAATACAGCCAAGCCTTCAGATTTCAACACAGTTTTTGAGACAAGGATGACTGCCTGATAGTATGATGAATGGCTCCTAATGCAGAACATAAATGAAATCATTATATCTAATTGATTGAACCTTTCAGCATTCAGAGTGATTGATTGCAAGGCAATGTCATGGCTCTCTATCCAATGTGTGCTAGGCATTTTGAACATATTACACCCCAAACAAGCTTATGTGAAGGAGGATTTGGATATTAACTGGGTGGGTATCTGTTTTGAATAGACAGCCATCACGTAGTTCTTCAAAACAATGAAACAGGATGACAGGTATTGTACTCACCCCTCGACCACTGCACTTGGCTGAACACTCATGCACACCAAAAACACTGACGTTCTGGCACTGACGATTCAGACACATCTAAAGCAGACAAAGACGTTAAAATTGACAGTGACCACTCAAAGGCTATGTCACTAATATTCTAAACCCTTTCATTTTAAGGCAAAAAACAACTAGAGTCAGCTTGCCCTTTATTTTAAACTGCCTCTGACAGACCACCTCAGCTATAAATCAGTATAGGAAGAAATATAATTATGTCACCAATGATAAGAATATATAAAAGCTGATTTTTAGAACTTACTGCATGGCTCCTTAAAGGGACCACACCTAAATGGAGTGTACTGAGGCAAAATGTGAGGATGAGCTTGGCAGCAGCAGGCACAGAGTGTAATGACTTAGTAGATGAGGGTGGAGGCTAGATCCTCCTTAAGAGTCAAGGCTCATAAAGAACTAAATTAGACTTAATGGACTAACTGGATCAGTGAAATGACCAATTGCTAGATTGATGACCACTTGGAGATGCCAAGTAGACTGAATAATGGTAAGTCAATTAAGTGTCTGAGCCTGTGCAAGTCTGAAATGACAAGAGGACACAGCCTGAAGAACTTCTTAAAACATCTTAATCATGGCCTTTGACTCCACATCTCTTTCCACTCTTATTTCTCAGCACCGTGTAATACATTTAAATTCCTTTTTTATGTAGACTTTGAGTTAGAGGAACTACTACTGTCATGGCTTGGATATTTGTTATGATCTTGTGGCTCTCCTTCCTTTTCTTATTGGTTCCTTCTCTGTGTCACCCTCTGTTGTCTGTAGCTGTGTCTCAATTCAGGTTTTGCATCCCTTGCAGGAAGAGTCTCTCGACTTCACATACCAAGAATGGGGGGACAGCTTATGTGTTTGTGGGTTTACAACCAGTTTTTCCTCGTTTATTTTTTTTGCAGGATTGAGTTCCCCACCATGACTGGTTTTACCTGATGGAGTCCTGGAATCAAACTAGAGTTATTTGGACCATGTTCTTCAAATATCAGAATCAAAAGACTCAGAACTGTGTTCTGCTTTGTTAAGTTACGTACATGTCAAATTTAAAATGCAACATGTATTTTCCTTCTTGGCATGTACTTAATCCTTTATGTGTAAATGTTCAGGACGGAATAGTGGATCAACTATGGATCACAGGGTTATTTGATTTCCTGTTTAAAATGACTATATATATATATATATATATATATATATATATATATATATATATACACACATATGGCAGAATCACATCAGCCTTCATATATGACTGATATATTAAAAGGAGCTATCATCATAATTTTAAAATCAAACCAGAATGTCAGTGACATCGTTGTTCATCCAGCTCATGAGCACAGGTTACTGTAATGTGTGAAGTACAGAAAGAAAGTTTTCTTGTCATTGATTGGGTGTACTGCGCAAAACTAGTTCTGACCCTATTTCTTGACTGGCCCTAACATAAGCTAAGATATTATTGCGCCTAAATAAACCTAGTGACAGCCTTTATGTATAGATATCAGAGGGGCACACACAAATGCTCATTTTATGAACATTACAATCCAGACCAATACTCTTAGGAGTAGGGATTCTTGTGAAAATATAAAAGTGTCCTTAGAACATTATTGTAACCTTGACCTTGACCCAGAAGACCCAGTAGGTGATCACTGTGTGCAAGTTTCAATAAAATCTGACAAATATCATCAGTCCTTCAGATGGATGAGATTAAAAATGTATTCTTGTACTTATTGATTCAAAGGTGAAACTAATTGGCTGGCTCAAAGGTGTTGAGCCAGCCTTCATTTCTGCTCCCTTTACTCTTGATATAAGCAACATCTTTCTGACTGGCCTAGCAAACAGAAGGTTTGATCAGCAGGTAGGTGCTGTACTCACAGCCCAAGAGGAGAAAACCTGTGTCAAACTAAGCATTTGGAGCAGTTTGAAACTTGAGATTTTGGCCTAGAGGAATAACTTGCACATATGTTGACCTCATTATTTAGAACTTTGACCATGTTAAATATGAGCATCCTCCACTGTAAATGCATGACAAAATCATAACAGGTCCACTCTATAGTGTTAATTCATTATAGATGTCTCATAAAGTAATCACAGTGGTGGATTTATCTTCACTGTCAGATAAATGTAGCGGAGCACAAAATACAAAATGCTGTCGAAGTATTTCAGCTTTGTGTGTTTCTATATCTACACTGTCTGTGGCTGACCATCACAGGCCTTAGCTCTCACCATTCCATCTCCACACTTGGTCCCTGTCAAGACCAGGCCAGGATCAGGCATGTCATCACCCAAGTAGACGTGTGTACCTCGGCACAGTATCCTTCCCCCTTCCTGCAGGGGTATGTTTGTTTCGATGGAAACAGCATTGGTGCCAATTACCGGGCGATTAGCTCCTCCTTGACACTGGATTTTGCCACATTTAGCATCTCTGTAAACAAACACCAAGAGGAATGACAATGCAATAATTAAATAAATGTCACTGTTTGTGTACATGTGCATTTTTTCAACTCACTCCTTCTGTTCAATTAAAGAAACTGAAGAACAGGCAGCTTGTTTATGCTATTTTCAGATCACAAACTGAGATTTTAGAGACCAAACTTGTTGCCTTACATCAAATGATTCTGCAGCCCTCAATTTGGGCTTAAACTAATGATTATTTTCCATTCTTTAATTTAAAATATTTCTTCAGAACACTGAGGAATCAATCTGGCATGTTTGCTTTTTTACTTGACTGATGAATCAACTGACAGCCTAAGCCAATCACATACAAACCAGTCCCTAACATTGAAAAAAATCCAGTTATTTAGGTGAGTTATACTAATTTTTTTATTCGGTAAGTACCACATACACAGTGTAAAAAAACACACACATTTTTTTCCTCACTGTCTGAAATTAAATCAGACTAAATATTTTAGAGATTTTTATTAATTTCGTTGAAGTCAGAAGTTTACATATACAAAGATTACTATGCCTTTAAACAATGTGGGAAAGCCCAGATGATGATGACATGCCTTTGGAAGCTTCTGATAGGTTAAGTGAAAACACTTAAGTTAATTTGAGACACACCGCTCAGGAAGGAGACGGTTTCTGTGTCGCAGAGATGAATGTATTTTGGTCCAAAACGTGTGAATCAACCCCAGAACCAAAGCTAAAGACCTTGTGAAGATGATGGCTGAAGCTGGTAAGAGTGTGTCATCATCCACAGTCAAAAGAGTCCTGTACTGACATGGGCTAAAAGGCCACTCAGCCAGGAAGAAGCTTTTACTCCAAAAAGCCAGATTACAGTTTGCAAATACACACAGGGACCCTAATTTTTGGAGACATGTCCTATGGTCTGATGAGACTAAAGTGGAACTGTTCGGCCATAATGACCATTGTTACATTTGGAGGAAAAAGGGGGAAGCTTGTAAACCTGAGAACACAATCCCAACTGTGAAGTATGTGGGTAGCAGCATCATATTGTTGGGCTGTTTTGCTGCAGGAGGAACTGGTGCTCTTCATAAAATAAATGGCATCATGAAGAAAGAACATTATGTGGAAATATTAAAGCAACATCTCAAGCCATCAGCCAGGAAGTTAAAGCTTGAGCACATGAGTCTTCCAAGTGGACAATGACCCTAAGCATACTGCCAAAATAGTCACAAAGTGGCTTAAGGACAACAATGATTCAATCAATGATTTGGAGTGGCCATCACAAAGCCCTGATCTCAATCCCATAGAAAATTTGTGGGTAGAATTGAAAAGGCGTGTGCGAGCAAGACAGCCTACAAACCTGACTTAGCTACACCAGTGCTGTCAGGAGGAATGGGCCAGAATTCCAGCAAACTATTGTGAGAAGCTTGTGGAAGGATACCCAAAACACTTGACCCAAGTCAAAGAGTTAAAAGGCAATGCTACCAAACTCTAAGGAAATGTATGTAAACTTCTGACTTCGAAGAAAGTAATAAAAATCTCTCTAAAATATTATCTCTCTCATTATTGCAGCATTTAGCAAATAGAAAACATTTTGGCAATCCTACCTGAACTAAAACAGGAAAAGTTTAGTCTGATTTAATTTCAGACAGTGAGGAAAAAAATGTTTGTGTCTTTTTACACAGTGTATGTGAACTTCTGGTTTTAACTGTATGTCCCTCACAAGTCACATGCTATTCAATACATTCATTTCCATGGGGATATCGGGTCTTACTGTGCTTCACATTTGGCAAAGGAGCCATTTGAATCCTTGCCACAGTTGCCATAAGGGTCTCCTGCTGAGTTGACCCTTTCAAAGCAGATGCCTGGAGCTGGCTTGGCTCCTGCAAGACACATTAAAACACATTAAAATATAGCAACAATTGTTGAACTGTTTAGCATGTGCCAGTAAGGGGGATAGTTCTCATACCGTGGCCCCACAGTGTTATACATTGCTGCTCATGAGTCTGACAAATGCCATTATAACAGTAGCCGTCCACATTGTGGCAGGCATGGCCATCATGTAGGTAGACGTTGGAGGGGCAGTGAGGACTGGTACCAGTGCAGAACTCTGGCAGATCACAAGAGTTGCTGGATTCACGGCACAGAGTGCCTGATGGCTTCAACTACACAGCAACAAAGACAACGTGAAGCCCAAGCAAAAAAAAAGAAAAAAAAAAGAAATTTGATTAAAGGGTATCAAATCAAGTTAGTTAGAGAAAACATTACTTTAAGATGTCTGTGAAAATACTGTATACTGAAATACTACAATGCATATTACCTGACAGTCCTGGCAGCACTGTCCATGTGCACAAACAGCATCTCCTTTCAGAGTGCAGGTAGTGGCATTGCAGCAGGGATTCATACATTCCTTCCAATGAAAAAGAATGGAAAAAGAAGACAAGCACAGAAAGTAAATGTAAGTAAGAGGGAACAAAAGTGAAGAAGAATTAACTCAGCACAAAGAGATCATATTTCACCCCAGAGCAAAAACTCAAACTTTGTTATCAGAAGGGATGCAGCAGGACTGTGTAATGTAGCAACTAAAAAAACCTGATAGAAGAAAAGAAACAGCAGTTTCTTGGTCTCTAAACCAACATTTCCATCTGACAGGATTTTTCAGACCCAGGAAACCATGACCCATTTGTTGAAACAAATAGTAGAATGGAGAGGAGAGAAAAGAAAAGGACAGTGCAGAAACTCTTTCAATAAGCAAGCCCAATGTAGTGTAATATAAAGAAACTGGTTTTTATGAACAAAGAAACTGCAATGTGGCACAAAAAATACTTTTTAAAATTAATATAAAACTCAATAATCCAAGTGAGGCAATATCTGAACATGTGAACAAAAAAATACTTGTAATCAACCAATGCAACTTAAGGGTCTTAAAACTTTGAGGGATTAACTCTACAAGGTAACAAGCAGATAGGTGTGACAATGAACTAACCAAAACTGGACCCACATATGCTATAATGTCACAAAATGGGTCTCACTTAAGCATTTTATAGTGTCATTCTTCTGAATTCAAAATGTAGCCTGTAGCTTAAGTTGAAAAAGGTCTGAAAGCTATAAATGTGTATTTACATTATTTTACTTCACTTAAACTATAATAAATATTTTTAAAAAATGGAATGACACTCATGCAAATAACCTAACCTTTTGAATGGAAATAAAGAAAGAAAGACACTACACATCTTAAAAATCAAAACTAAACAGCGCTGACAGGTCAAGCAATTCAGCAAGGCTGGCAGTGCGCAGAAATGCAAACTGATCATGTTCAAAGTGCGGCACAAGCAGATTTTTTTTTTATCGTTTGTGCAGTAGTGCCTCATGGAGGTCACATCACATGCGAAGAAGGAGGGATTCATAGCCATTCAATACAGCACTCTTGGTGTCCATACATGAATCGATTGCTGAAACACAGTACTGTGCAAAAGTTTTGAACTACCCCGATTTCTTTCTATTTTGCAAGGAAAATGGGAAATAGGTGCTATTATTTATTGAAACGTGCAAATACAGTGCAAATGGAAAAACAGAGTTTGTACAATTCTAACGAGTCCGTATTTAGAATAACCATCTCAATTCTTCAACACAGTCTAAACTCTCTTAAGCAAGATTTCTTGTCTTTTCTTTAAGTAGTTTTCAGAAATAGTTCTCCAGGTTTCCTGAAAAGGACATTCCAAAGCTCTTCTTTGGATGTTGGCCGCTTTTTGTTCTGTTCTCTGTCAAGATGGTCCCACAGTGCGTCATTCATGTTGAGGTCAATTCTTCATTCCATTCAGGCCTGTTGCCACTGATTTGCAGTCCAGTTCTAGTGAAATTTGGCATAGCTCAGCTTTTTCTCCCTGTTTCCCTTCCTTAAAAATGGCTTCATGACAGCCACCCTTCCACTGAGACCATTTCTGAAGAAGCTTCAGATAACAGCAGGTGGTTCGACTGAAGGGCCAGATACATCTCTCAGCTCCTGTGTCAGGTCTTTGCTGGATTTTGTCCTATTTCTTAAGGACACGACTTTCAGATACTGTTCATCTTCTGCAGATAGTGTTTTAGTCCTGTCAGTTCTTCTTTGTCCTACACTGTTCAGGGTTCCTCACACTGCACACCATGCCAAGACATGCCATGGTTTCTGCTAATAGCTTTATAATTAACCAGGAAATGAACTCTTGAGATTAAGAATCTCTTTTGCAAGAGTGTCCTGGGCTGGTGGGCAGCATTACCCTAGCATGTTTTTCAATGGCAGGAGAAACTGGAGCACCCGGAGAAAACCTGCGCAAGCACAGGGAGAACATGCAAACTCCACACAGAAGAGCCCTGCCCGGGTTTTGAACCCAGGGTCCTCTTGCTGTGAGGCAACAGTGATAACCACTGAGCCACCATACTGCCATGATGGTTCCTCCATGCGTCTACACCCATGACCAAGAGACTCTTTGGCAGTGTTCTTCAAGTTTTTCTTCGGCATGACGGTGATCTTGATACTGCAAATAGGCTATGACACATTATGCATATGTTGTGAATGCCAGCAGCACGCTAAGCATTCTTTGGTATAAGTTATAAGTTATCAAAATTTTCTGTATATGTCCATAATTTTAAAAAAAACAAAACATCAAAGTTGTGCGTATGCCAACGTTTTAGAGAAATTTGGATGCATCGGCATACACTGGTTAAATTGTCAAGGTGTGAAAGGGGCTTTACCTGACCCATTCAATGGGCAAATTAACAGCTAGGTCAGAAGACATTGCACTACACAGCTCATCTTTTCTCAGCATTTAATCAACAACATAGTGATCGTCAACAGATGGGTGGCTACTTAGTTCAACAAAGACAAAAGAACATTTTCAATCACAAATACAAAGTTCTTTAAATTTCTAACTACTTTGGAGAACTATTAGATTTTTTTATTTACATTAATTAATCAAATCTCTATGTAAAGACAAGTCCTTCAGTACAACCCTAGTTCCAAAAAAGTTTTCGGCCATGTCCCTTGTGCACAAAGATGTCTCCAAAGCCTCGCAAACTTTTGAATATATTATGTCCTGTAGATGATAGAATATATTCAAAGTTTTTGCAATTTTACACTGAGGAAGATTATTGTGAATTGCTTCACAATTTGTAGATAAAGTTCCTCACAGATTGCTGAACCCTGGACCCTCTTACTGTAAGGCAACAGTGCTAAAAATGAAGCCACTGTGCTGGCAATCACAGCATATACAAGTTATGTGATTATAACCAACCACATTACTGGCCTGTTGCAAATTAAAATAATTAGTTGCAGCATATTCTTTCAGATGTTTATTTTTTAGTACCACTTTTCAAGCCGTTTTTTCCCTTGTTCCAACTTTTTTTAGATGTGTTGCTGCCATCAAATTCACGATGAGCTAGTATTTTTCATGAAATAGTAAAATGTCTCATTTCCAACATTATTATGTTTTCTGTTCTTTTCTGAATAAAACATTAGTTTACAAGATTTGCAAATTATTGCATTGTGTTATTATTTAGATTTTTCACAATGTCCCAACCTTTTTGCAATTGAGTTTGTATTATTTAATATTACTGAATACTTTGCCACTCATACCTAATTCAATTATATTTGATAATTTTAGGGGCAACAAACCCAAAGCCTCGCAAAGTGCTTTAAATGTGGAATCCACAATTAAAACAATTTTGTGAAACTTTTTTAAGAATATATGTACCAAAACTGGAGAAGATTTTAATATCATAGACATTTACGGATGTTGAAGAAGCCTTGAACTCAGCCTGACTTGAAGAATACAAAGATACATTATTTTTTAAAACTGAGTACATAGATCAAATTTTCATTCATAAAAGCACCTCCAGTTTTGACCAGATAGATACGCTAGAATGCTTGACACGCACACATAAAAGTTGGTGAAAGGAATGAGGGGGTTGGCCCCAATCAGTGTGTCATATTTCAAAACTTTTTAATCATAAATTTGGAGGGACTGCTATAGATTCTAATGACAGAAGAAGAAAGCAGAAGATGTATGAAAAAAGGTTAGTCTGAGAACCAGACGAATCTGAACTCTCATGTTTTAATGTGCTTTGGCAGAATTCATCTGGCTCCCCTTTCATTCAAACAAATTTCCACTCAGTCTTGCCTGTGCTGGGCCAGACACTACATTGTTTTTACATTCTAATACAGGGCAGGTGTGACATGACAGCTGACATCTCTGCTCTCTGTGATCTGTTTATATTTTTACGTCACTCAGCACTATGCCGCATATTTCTGATTGGTTGAGATCTATCCAGTAGCATCCTGAGACACTTTGGTCAGTACCAGCTGATAACACCCCCTTGGAAAACAAAAGTAAACTGAGAGGTTCCAGACTTTTATTAATTTAGAATAATAATAACAACAACAACAATGTGCAATCATCCCCAAATAACATTAAGACCTTTGTGAATCAGTGTGCTCACAGCACTGAGAGTGGATCTTTATCATGCCATCTACAATAACATTTTCCATCTCACTGTGGTGGACCATCTGTTTCATGTTAGACTTTATCATGACCCATGCACTGCACCAATCAGCAACTCTACTTTCTGATACCGATGGAAGCAAGAATTCAATCAAGGCTCAAAATATAAGATATGCACTCTGTGTGAGTGTGTGTGCGTGTAAGTCTGTATGTGCATATATGATCTCATGCAGAGGCAGGTTGTCTGGACCCCTGAGGATCAGCTCTTTCCCTCTTGCCATTATAGTCTGAATATGCAGTAAGAGTTGTGAGGAAGTGGATAGATGGAGCTGGCAGGGGACACAGCTGACGTGATGGGCCTTCCAGAACTTCTTTCAGTCTGAAAACCATTAAGGGCCTTTCCCATGGTCCCTGGGGCCAAAAAGAGGCAAAGGAGTCACGCTGAAAAGAAGTAGCCAGTGATTGTGAGGAGTAGGACCCAGGCTTTTTAATGAGGCTTTTTAATGGTGGAGAGAGGTGCTGTCTGAGAACTCTGATCTGGCCTGGGTTGGCATGACTCTGCTCAGCTCTGTGGAGAGCTTTATTATTGCTGCTGGCTCTGGCCCGGGAGCTTATGTTAGTTCTTTGTTTTTAAGGACAAGGCCACTTTCAGCCTGACCCAGGCTGAAGCTTGAGCAACTCACAAAAAGACTCATGGGGCACAGGCACAAACAAATTATGAAAGACAACAAGGCATTCTCTCATTTAGTATGTTATGTAATTCAAAGTATCCCTCGAAATCATAATAGATGTCTCCTTCATATTTCATAATTCTGTTAGCGTCTGCTAATTGTCAGCCGAATCACGATTAACTGTTTTATCATCCTGCAGTCGTAACAGTTGGCAACATGTGCAACCATTAAGTATGTGCATGCCAATGCAGAATCATTTAAATAATTTACTAGTTGACAGTGTGAAACTGTCAGCAGTGCTTCCTCTCAGTGAACTGTATCACAATTAGACATAACCCCTCCCAAATCTGTCTTCTTTCTACAGACTGAATTAATCCATTCTCATATCTATAACCTAATTTTCAAAAGAATGTGCTTGCAATACACAAGCTGTGTCATTAGACTTAAAACTAAAGTGAACTATTTTTGTCATGATTTTGATTTAGAAAGGGAAACATAATAAACAACGATTTATGATTAACAGTAAAAGAGATTTTTGCCCAAAGTTGCGGAAGGCCTAAAGAAAATTAAAACACAAACACTTTTTTAAAAATAATGACGTAAAGCACCCTCACCTCTAGCTCTCCGCAGTCACACTCCTCTCCCTCCTCCACATAGCCGTTGCCACATTTCTGCCCACCATACAGCACTTTGACCTCAGGCATATTGAAGAGACACATTCCAACTCCCTTTTCGAAACTAGCTGTGAGGTCCTTCCTGCTGCAGCTGCTGAACACTGTAGGAAACGGATACCTGTGAGTGAAAGAAATGTTACATGAGTGACACAGACGGAGAGAGTGGAGGAAGACAACTGAGATCCCCTACAAGGGCCCTCTTTAGTCTGATGTAATCAGTGCTAATTGCTGCTAATCACAAAATCAATTAACCACTAGAGCTCAGCAAGCTCTCCAAAGTTCCATCAGCATACAAAAAGCTCAGGGCCCCTGTGACTTCTCTCTCCATGGAAAGCAGGAGATCTGATTAGACATATTTTATGAGAAAGGGATCATGAACACTCAACCCAAAAAATGCTTCCTTTGCAAGACATACAACACCCATAAATTTGGGAGAAATGGGAGATTGTGTGTTTTTCATATTGTTTTTGGAACAGACAGAGAGGGTGGTCTGCTCCATGGGAAAAGCACACGGCCCAAGGCTCTGTCTGCCAAAAGCTTTGTTAAAGACCTCATGTGGCTTTATTGAGCTTTTCTGTGATAATATAGTGCCTTAGATGACAATGTCTGTGTAAAATGTGCATGAATAAGTCCAGATTGTATCTCATTCTTTGTGGCTCTTGATACAAAAGCACCATATGAGATTTTTAATACCTCCACTGACACAATAAGACCCAACACAAGGCTGGAATGGGAGAATATATACGCAATCTTCAAACTTACATCAGTACTGGTTTTTATAGATAAGTACATGTATGAGACAACTGATGGAAGATTAGATACCCACATGTCTCTTTCAACAGGTGTGATCAAGGGCCACTGAATTTTTTTTTAATATAAATTCTCAGCAGGAACCTTTGATACTGTAAAAATTTTCCTGAGGAGATAAGTCTCACAGAATGAGTGACTTCCTTAAAATCACTCCTGAAAACATATTTTCGTAGACTTCCTTTAATGTGCTGTCATCTCTCATGCGCGCTTGAATTTTTTAAATTCTCTTTTCAATGTGTTTCAGTTGTCTTATTAAGGTTTCTGCTCTGTTGCTTTTGTTGGTATTTACACTCAATGACCACTATTTTAGGTACATCTACTGGTACTGGTTTGAAGCCCCTTTTGTCTTTAAAACCGCTTTTATTCTTTATGGCATAATTTCAACAATTTTTCAACAATATTAATCTCCCCTTCCACTATATCCCAAAGGTGATCTATTGGATTGAGATGTGGTGACTGTGGAGGCCACCTGAAACAACTCTGAGATGATGTGAGCTTTGTAGCATAGCATGTTATCCTGCCAGAAGCAGCCATCAGAAGATGTACACCGTGGTCATAAAAGGATGTACATGGACAGCAACAATAATCAGGTAAGCTTTGGTGTTTAAATGAAACTCAGGTGGTAAGAAGGGGCCCAAAGTGTGCCAAGAAATCTCTCTCCTGAACCACTGATATACAGAAGGCTGGATCCATGCTTTCATGTTGTTTATTGTAATAGTCTGACCCTACCATCTGAATGTCAGCAGAAATCAAGACTCATCAGAACAAGTAACATTTTTCAATCTTCTATTATCCAATTTTGGTAAGCCTATGCAAAGTGTAGCCTCTCACTGTAGCTGACAGGGCTAGAACCCCTGTGTGGTCTTCTGCTGCTGTAGCTCATCTGCTTCAAGGTTTGTGTTTTCAAATGTGCTCTTCTGCATACTTTGGTTGTAACGAGTTGCTATTTGATTTACTACTGCTTTCCTACCAGCTCAGAGCAGTTTGGACATTCTCTTCTGACCCCTGCCATCAACAACCCCATTCTCTGCAAATCCTAATTATGGTTGTGCAGGAAAATCTTGGCGCCAATAACCATGCCATCTTCAAAGTCCTTTAAATCCCCTTCCCCATTCTTGTGCTCAGTTTGAGCCATAGCAGGCCACCTTGAACATGTCTACCGCCTAAATACACTGAGTTGCTGCCATATGATTGGCTGATTTGATAGCACATTTACGAGCAGCTGAACAGGTGTACCTAATAAAGTGGCTTGGGAGTGTATAATTTATATTGGCACTTTTTTATTTTCACTTTTTGTACTTAAACTGTCAACTTTACCTTAAATTTGTCTATTTTGTTTGGTTTTAGTCTGATTTTTGTTTGTCTGTCAAAGCACTTTGTAAACTATTTCTTAAAAGATGTTGTTTTCTTACTTTTGCTATCAATACCACTACTACACCTTTACTACCTCTGCCACCCACTTGCCTGTTTGTGTTTGTGGGCTTAAAGTGATGATTTTCTTTCCTGTGTATGGATCAGTGTGACTTTTCCTATCAGAGTAAACAATTCTAGCTTGAATCTGGCAACAGCAGCTGCAGAATACTACAGTCAACAACTGGACGTTAGGAGACGCAGTCAATTCTTTCTGGTTGAGAAAATTATACTGTTGAAATGCCAGCAAATATGTCATAATTGTACACAAGTGCACTACCTACAATTCTTCACTTCATTGAGATCCATGATACATGAGTTAGAATGTGATACAGCTGTTGATTTGTTTTAGCTATAAGTATGAGCCCTGACGTCAGTCCTTCTTGGCCGCATTATATAGAAGCCATAAAAACACTTTCTCTTTGGAGTTTTTGACTGGAGAAATTTCTATGTTGTTTTATGTTGGCAACTCTTTCAAACTGTGTCTTTCTCTGATTGGGTTTTCACCTCTTATACAGCTCTAGATATGTCATGACACTCTGAATGTTTTGACATGGCCTCATTCTTGGCTTGTCTTTGATTTCCGACATGTGCGGGGGTGGCTTACATCACCTCTTGCTGCTGACCCCCCCCACCCTGTTTGGAGGTTGTATTAGGTAAAAGTGGGTTACCTCGAAGCAGATCTCCAGACATTCTTGATTAAAGCAAAAGCTCAGAGTGGTTTTAAAACAAAATGGTGAAAGGAGAGTGCAATAAAGACAGCTGTATTAATAACCATCATTGTGCCCTCTTTTCCCCTCCTCCTCTTTGATGAACAGCTGTCAAGGCTGCTGTTCAACAAGCAGGGCACTTCCTTAGCAACTGCTGTTGCTGATTTCCTTTTTGCCCCCAAAGCCTGAGCCCAAATTGCTTTTTCAAAAGTTGCACCCCCTCTTTTGCTGCATTCATTCAATTTCCATGAACTCAGCCCTGCTCTTCAATTACCAGCTTGTGCAATGCATGACAAAACTCTCACGTTCCTCTTTTTTGTGACTCTTGAGATACATGAGCTGCTCAGGGATCCAGCTGTTCTTTATGAGAGGCAATACACAAATAATTGGTCTACCCTGCAACGGTCTGGAGGTGGGAGGAGGAATAATGACTGTGAAAAGGCAGAGGCACCGATGAATTACAGTGGATGGCATTTAGCAGCTGCAGTCCCCAGGGCTAGTACGGCAATGCCAAGGCCAGTAATGGCTGGCACATCTGGTGCATATGGTGAAGTGGAAACATTGAAGACAAGCACTCATCGTGTGGGCCAAAAGACCTAGTTTGACTCAACCTTGTTCCCAGCTTGATCTCATCCTTTTCTTAGTTTAAGCTGAGCTGTGTTCACATATGCCTGGTCTTTATAACGAACATTTGTTCTGTCTTATCGAACTGTATATTTTCCACTCGTTTATGCTCCGGCTCAGGTACAGCATGAATTTTTTTTTGTCTTCTTTGGTTAATCTATAGCCTATAGTCAGTGTCTGATAGTTGGCTCCTAAGCTAAGAAGTACTGCATTTGATGGTTGATAGGGTGCACAAAACAATCACTGACTACAGTGCAGCGACAACCAAGCAAAGCATTTATGGAAATGTGGGAGGTGTATGATAAGGAATCATTTCCAGGTCAATCACAGACCTTAATAATCTGTCCAGTGCATACCACAGAGCTGGAAGCTTTTGTTCATTGTTCAAGCTTTTGTTCAAGTACTGTGTAAAGGTTGTGAGTCCCCCTCATTCTTTTATATTTTTCAAGGAAAATGGGAAATAGGTACAATTATTTGTTGAAACATTGCAAACATAAATGGAAATACAGTACATAAAGCAAAAACAGAGTTTGTACAATTCTAACAAGCTTTAAAGTCAATATTTGGCATAACCACCTTTATTTTACAACACCACCTGAACTCTCTTAGGCAAAGATTTCTTGTCTTTTCTTTAAGTTGTCTTCAGGAATATGTCTCCAGGTTTCTTGAGGAACATTACAAAGCTCTTCTTTAAAAGTTGGCTGCCTTCTGTTCCGTTCTCTGTCAAGATGATCCCACACTGCATCAATAATGTTGCAGTCAGGGCTCTGAGGAGGCAAATCCATCACACTGTTCCATTGTGTGTTCTTTTATCCAGGTAGGCTTTTACTGCACTGGCAGTGTGTTTGTCATGCTGAAAAATGAGGCCGTGCATATTGACGATGCTTTGATCCAAAAGTTTCAAATTTGGATTCACTACACCACAAGGCCTGTTGCCGCTGATTTTCAGTCCAGTTCTTATGTAATTTGGCATATCACAGCCTTTTCTCAGTATTTCCTTTCCTTAAGAATGGCTTTTTGACAGCCAACCTTCCACTGAGACCATTTCTGATGAGGCTTCAGCAAACAGCAGATGGACCAACTGAAGGGCCAGATGCATCTCTCAGGCCCTGTGTCAGGTCTTCACTGGATTTTTTCCTATTTCTTAAGGACATGACTTTCAGATACTGTTCATCTCCTGTAGCCCTGCCAATTCTTCTTTTGTCCTCCACTTGTCCAATTTCATTAAATTATTTAGGGACACACTGCACACCAGGCTAAGATATGCTAAGTTTTTGGCCAATAGCGCTCTGGAAATCACCATATTGGTGCAAAAATACTATTTTACGCCTGTCAGACTGTGTAACTGTTGGCATTATTCAAAGATTCAACTAAAGAAGTGGGAACAAATTATGTGTTTTTGCAACAGGCTGCCAGTAACAAACTGCCTAAAGATACAATTTAAAATTGATTCTTTGCTAAGTTAACTATTATGTTTAGACACAACACTGGTTCATCCCTTGTGTTAGGTGCCTTTTTCATTCTTCAATCATTTATAGGTCAGTGTTAAATGGCTTAACAAACAAACAACAAAAGAACATTGCTCTGAAAATGAGCAGGTATAAGGACTGGAATAAAAATGAGAGAAAAAGCAGCCAATGTTGTAAAAAAAATTCTGAAAGACCTTCAGAAGGCCTGGAGAACTATTACCACTCTAAACATTATAACGTAGTCTGGCTCCTTGGAAGCAAAATATGAAAAAATGAGGGGTGGCTCAAGACTTTGTACAGTATAATCTTTTTTAAGAGACAGAGGAAGTAAATCATCTGTAAAGACATTACTGATAGAGTAGATGATATCTCTGACAAGCCACAACCAAAACTGCACACATTTGTAGTGCCCTAAGTATGTCTGTTACTCGACCGAGGTGCAAATGCCAGATCAGACATTAAACAGTCTTTAACTTCTCAGTTCCCAAGAACAAAGTCTGTGTGATGTCCAGTTGGGTAAATTTGCATTGATTTGAGAATAGCAAAGGTAAACTACTGTGGCAAGGGGTCATCCTGTGTCCTACTGCCTGTACACTCCTCCTAGGCAGCTCACCCACCTAAACCAAGCCAAGCAGTTTCAGTAATGAGAACGTGTCTCTCCTGCTGTGTGCTACATGTGAGAAAGGGCAACATCAAAAAATGCCCTGACCTGATTCTCCCAACACAGTCTGGAATTTACGTATGAAAAAACCATAAGTTTAAAGACTCCTGTTTTGTGAAAGTTTAAAAAAAATAAACTTAACAAAAGTGTGACATTTTTTACTGTATTGCTTGATGGCAGTGAAGTTTTATATGGTCAAATGGAAAAATAAGAGTAATCCATGCATCTCTGAAAAATCTTTACAGGCCCAAAAAAACCAAACTGAAATGAAGTATAATCTTTGTGAGGGTCACTGGGATCAGTACAGTCATTATATATTGCTTGTTAAAACTTTACATAACCAACAGAGGAAGGTCATCTTAATATATGAGTTTGCTGTAAACCATGACCTTGAAACCAAACAATATTACACAAATGATTAGTGGCAAAGTATCACATTAAAACTTAGAGCCCTTCGACCCAAATTTAGCCTGACAGCGCTTTCTCCTCATAGCCTTTCTGTCCTTGCAGTTCAGATCACTGTGATCCATTTTGTGTCACAACTTTTCAGCCATAAGACACTTAAGGTTTTGAATCAGATCTTCTGTCATTTTCAGCGAGAATATTTTTAGATAAAATAAAAAATGTACATTTACTGACATACATTTAGGACGACCTTAATGTTCTGGCACAATTGTGAACAAAGAAAGCTGTAGTCTGACTATGACAATATCATACTTCAAAACCACTGTTGCTTCACCAGACATTTCATATGAATTTCACAGATGTAGTGCCTGAGCTCTAGCATATACCATTAGATGATATTATCTGTTGTTACCTCTTGGTGCCACGGCAATCATGCATGTTGTTTTATACTGAAGACTTTTCTGACATTGATTTCCCCATGGACCTAATTAAACAAGACGTACTAGTGAGTTCCTGTTCAGTGGGGCATAGGTCACATTTCCATGGCATGCCTTAGACTCATTACCTGTGATTTCTGATTATTTAATGATATGGGATATATATCAGTCTCTGTCCTACTGTCATTTTGCAAAGCATTATCTCTATCAAGGACTTATGTATTGACAGGCCACTTCATTAAATACCCTTTGCTAGTATTGGGTTGGACCCCCTTTTGCCTTCAGAACTGCCTGAACTCTTTATGACGTACATTCAATAAGGTGCTGGAAGTATTCCTCAGGGATTTTGGTCCATATTGACATGATAGCATCATGTAGTCACTGTAGATTTGTCAGCTGCACATCCATGATGTGAATATCCCAAATGTGCTCTATTGGATTAAGATCTGGTAGCTGTAGAGGCCGTTTGAGTACAGTGAACTTACTGTCATGTTCAGGAAACCAGTTTGAGATGATTTGAGCTTTGTGACATGGTGTGTTATCCTGCTGCAAGAAGCTATCAGAAGAGAAGTAAACTTTGGTTATAGAAATGGGCCCACTGTGGTCAGTAACAATACTCAGGGAGGCTGTAGCATTTAAAAAAAAAGCTCTGTTGGTACTAAGGGGCTCAGAGAATAAAATGTCCCCCACACCATTACGCTACCAGTAACCTGAAACAATGATACATGGCAGGATGGACCCATGCTTTCATGTCATTTACACCAAATTCTGACCCTACCACCCAAATGTTGCAGTAGAAATTGAGAATCATCAGACCAGTAAAAGTTCAATTTTCTATTGTCTAGCCTCAGTTCCCTGTTCTTGGCTGACAGGAGTGGCACTTGATGTGGTCATTTGCTGCAGTAGCCCATCTGATTCAAGGTTTGTCATTTGAATTTAGAGATATTCTTCTGTATATTTTGGTTTTAATGAGTTTCTATTTTAGTTACTGTTGCCTTCCAACCTGCTTGAAACAGTCTTACCATTCTTTGCTGACGTCTGACATCAGCAAGCCATTTTTGCCCAGAAAACAGCCTGTCACTGGATATTTTCTCTTTTTTGGACCATTCTCTGTATACCCTAGGTTGTGTTGGAAAATCCCAATAGATCAGCAGTTTATGAAATACTCAAACCAGCCTGCCAGGCACCAACAGCTATACCAAATTCAAAGAAAATACCTTTCTTCCCCTTTCTTTTGAGGCTTGGTTTGAACTTCAGCAGGTCATCTTGACCATGTCTACATGCCTGAATGTTTCTAATTGGTGCCATGTGATTGGCTGATTAGATATTTGCATTACTCCATGAGCCTGAATTGGATAAGGACAAGAAAATGGATGGATGGATGTTTGAGTTAATAAGCAGTTAAACAGGTATAGCTAATGAAGTGGCAGGTGAATGTATGTCCAGCAGTGTTACTAATTAGGATGGCAAGTGATGATTCATACAGTAAAACACCATGATATGAAACCATGCTGCATGTACTGTTTAACACTACATTTTCACAATTTATTCTGCAAACTGAAGAAATTGATACATAAATAACAGTGTCATCTGTATTTATGTCTAAAAACAAACTCCATTTAGCTTTACTTTTAAAAACCACTGTGCAAAACCAAAATGTTCAGTTTGTTATTTTAGCCAAGCTGTAGTTAAATGCAGTCCAACTCCAGTTGTCGTCATTCTCAAATGCCTTACATGTTTTGAGCTATATATTTGGCCATTTTTTTTGGATAAATCTTAACGCCTTACTTTTTGGCCATGGTGATAAACAGCTGTACTTTCTTGATGAAAGAACTAAGCAAGAAAACCAGTCAATAAATAGTAAACCAGATCGTCAAACCTGGACAGAGAGCACGATCAAATGAAACTGAAGAAAGTTGACCAACCACAGAATTGTAGTTCTTGCATTAGTTTTTCAGAGAGATGGAGTTCTCATGTTTGTGCAGATATGCATGTTCCTGTGTCCATGGTGTGTGTGTGTGTGTGTGTGTGTGTGTGTTTAAGAGATATAATCTCAAAGGATGAGAAACACCAGCATGTTCTCATTTAGAGCTAATGGAGGGACAGAGAGATGGATGGATAGGGGGACACAACAATTGGCCGTGACCAGTGTGAACAGGAAACAAGCAGTCCTCTGTGCAGATGTGCAGCTGGCACTGGGTCAGCTTGCAGTTTTACTGCCCCCCATTATCTACCCCTAAAACTCCACCCCACCATAACAATGATGAACTGGATCTCATTATGTTGTTTGCTTTTTCCTGCACTGTAAAAAAAAAATCCTAATTTTATGGTTAATAACTCTAAATTTTTACAGTAGTTTTTCTGTTTTTTAAAAATAGTATACAAAACTGTAAAATTAGAGAAATTATCTGTAAATTAACAACCCAGTTGTTTTTTTTAAAGTATTATGCCAATAATGACAAATTACATTTATTTCTCTTTTTTTAATGGAACAATTACTGTATTATTATATGCAATGTTTTCTACTCTCTTAAATTACAGTCAAATTTATGTAAAATGACAGTAATTATCTGTAACTAAATATGTAGCTCATTATATAAGGGTTTATGTCCATACTAACAATCTATTTTTTTTTACTGTAAACTGAAGGTAAATCTTATTAGTTTTATATATGTGTACTTTTATATTCAAATTGTAATTAAATATGTTGCCCGTTATATAAAGGTTTATGTCCATACTAACAATCTAACATTTTTCTCTGTAATTATAAGGTAAATCTTACTAGTTTTTTTATTATTTTTTGGGGGGGCTTTTTGCCTTTATTTCTGATAGTGAATCTTGAATCTTGTTTTCTTGAAATCATATTTTCAATACCACGCTGAGACAACTGATATTGGCTGTCACACAATATTGCTTTGAGCATGATTGGTTGATGTGGATGTCAGTCAAAGAAACGAGCCAATCACAACTGTGCGCGCCTTCATTTGAACCTACGTCTGTTTGAAT
>VUQH01074986.1:0-11413 GCA_015106775.1 Etroplus canarensis
TTCAACACCATCAGGCCAGCTCTACTGGGTGAGAAGCTGACATCGATGCAGGCGGATGCCTCTCTTGTGGCCTGGATAACTGACCACCTGACTAGCAGACCACAGTATGTGCGTCTGCAGCACTGTGTGTCAGACAACGTGGTCAGCAATACCAGAGTCCTGCCGGGGACTGCGCTCTCTCCCGTTATCTTAAACCCTCTACACCAAAGATTTCAGCTACTGCACAGAGACATGCCACCTCCAGAAGTTTTCTGTTGACTCAGCAGTAGTGGGGTGTATCAGAGAGGGTGATAAGGAAGAGTACAGGACTGTAGATGTCAGCTTGTCATGTGGTGCGATCAGAACCAGCAGATTAACGTGACAAAGACTAAAGAACTGGTTGTGGACATGAGAAAGACCAAAACACCAGTGACCCCTGTTTCCATCCATGGGGTCTGTGTAGAGATAGCGAAGGACCACAAATACCACGTTGTTCACACTGACAATACTATGAGTCTGTGGTAGCCAGTGCCATCCTCTATGCCGTAGTGTGCTGGGGCAGCAGACTGAGAGTAGTGGACACCAACAGGCTCAACAAACTGATCTGCAAACCAGTAACGTTGTGGGTGTTGAGCTGGATTCTCCGACAGTGGCGTCAGAAAGGAGGATACGTCCAAGTTAAGGACAATATTGGACAATCCTTCACACCCTTTCCATGACGTGCTGGACACACATCAGCCACAGCCACCAGTCATTGTTACCTGCAGATATGATAGTCCATGTAGCCCAAAGAATAAAATGTACCTTCAGCTGCTCCTTTGTATTCTCCCCAAGGGGTCACCACAGCGGATTAATCCGCATTGGTAATTTGGCAGTGGTTTTATGCTGGATGCCCTTCCTGACGCAACCCTCCTTGATGAGAGGGGCTTGTGTTCCCGCCTGGAATCAGACCAGGGATCTTTCGCTTGTAGGGCGAATGTGTAAACCACTACACCATGTGGGACATAGCCCGAAGAACAAGATACTAAAAAAAGAGAATATGCATCAACTTGTTGCTCACTTTAACTTTCAATGCCTTTCAGGCATTAGTTGTATAAAAGCTGTGAAGAATTTGAAATATCGCCTTACAAGCGATGGAGGGTTGTGTCAGGAAGGGCATCCGGTGTAAAACCTCTGCCAAATTACTAATGCGGAGCTGTGGCGACCCCTTGGTGGAGAATACAAAGGAGTAGCCGAACGGTACATCTCCTTGCAGGAGAAAGGTCCTGGGTTCGATTCCAGGTGGGGACACAAGCCCCTCTCACCATGGAAGATTGCATTAGGAAGGTCATCTGGTGTAAAACCTCTGCCAAATTACTAAAGCGGATTGATCCGCTGTGGCCACCCCTTGGTGGAGAATAAAAAGGGAGCAGCCGAAAGGTACATCTCCTTGCAAGCAAAAGGTCATTGGTTCAATTCCAGGTGGGGACACAAGCCCTTCTCACCATGGAGGATTGCATCAGGAAGGTAGTCCGGTATAAAGCATCAGCCAAATTACCAATGCGGATTAATCCGCTGTGGCGACCCCTCGTGGGGAATACAAGGGAGCAGCTGAAGGTACACTGATGTATTTGACTTTATCAGTAAAAGTAGACAAAAACTGCACTCTTCCAACTAATATCTTGAACAGAGCACGAGTAAATGATAAGAAAAAAGGTGCAAAGCATGTACTGATGAAAGCGTAGCAGAATCGACCTGTCGGCGTGCTGAATGTGCAAAGACCAGCAGGTCTCGCCCTGTTTTTCTGAGCCGCCGGCGTAACCCGAGCCAACGTCTCGTGACTCCCCTTGCGCACGCGCGCGGGCGGGCGGGCGCGAACACGCGCGCGCGACGAACGGCGGGCCCGGCCAATCAAAGCGCTCGGCGGCCGCGCGTCGTCCAATGGCAGGCGGCCTGCGTAGAGCTGGGGGCCGGGCCAGAGAGCGGGCACGGCTCGGTTGTTAACTGGCCGCCGGAGAGGGGAGGGAACAAAGCCATTAGAGAAGAAGGGAAGATGGCGAGATCTGGCCGGAGCTTGAGGAAAGTCGCCGAGTGCATACGGCAGCTACCGTCCGCGGCCAGCCGGGATATCCAGGGCAGAAGTAACTTGAGGTAAAGCGTTTCGCTGTTTCAGGCTGGAGAAGCGTCGCGGGGACGAGCGGGGCGGCCGATAGCGAGCGTCCGTGGCGAAGTTAACTGACTTCGGCTGTGCGGTCGCTGAACGCGTCGGGGTCTTGAACTCGCGGCGCCTTTTGTTCGAGAGGAGAAGCCCGTGTTAGCCGCGGCTCCGGAGCCTGGAAAACTTCAGCTCGCCAGTGTTGGAGCGATAAGCAGCAGAGCACATTACATAATGTTAGCATCAAAGCGTCGCCGTTTCACTTTCATGCAGCCAGAGCTGAGCTCAGGGTTGGAGTTATGCAATTACCCTCTGTGGAGACCTGCGGTCTTATCTTTACTACTTTACTCTTACTGGCATGTTTGTCTTCATGCATGTTCTGTTTTGCTAGTGGAAACGTCTCAAACTGAGCCCAGCAGCTGAACCACATGTCTGCGAATACACCGTGATGCGTTCACTGTCTGAGTTTAACATTGTTTTGCTGTCGTGGAGTTGCAGCTCGTCCACTCCAGCCTGCCCTCATGTGTTCATGATAAACCCCCCTGATCTGCCCACAAACGCACCAGAGTATGTTTAAAAACAGCCTTTAGTATTAAATGTGTGTTTAAAATGGCAACAGTGAGACTAAAGTAGTCACCGGCTCGTTTTTAAAGCATGCTTTTTACATGACTCTGCTCATTACTTTTATTCATGTTCTCAGTGTGGGTACATTTGCATTATTCACAGTACCAAGTAATCCTCATTTATCTTATGCCGGGTCTTAAGTGCAACCCCCCCCAGCCTTCCTCAGTTCAGCCTTTATCTCAAACAAGCCATTTTGTCTCCCTCCCCCTCTCTTTAAATCATCTTTCCTCTGATTGAACAGCAGGTGGGTGGGGTTTCCGTGCTCTCAGTCAGAGCTGTGTGCCTGAGATGACCACATTAAGATTATCTGACATAGTAAGAGGTAAGATTAGAAAAAAAAAAAAAAGAGTCTGATACCAAGTGTTTAGAGCAGTCTGAAGGGGAGCTCTTGGCTCGCAAGGATTATTTCTGCTTGAAACTCCAGTCTTGTCTGCTATGTGCATCAGCTAGGGCTGGGCGATACGATCAAAATTTCACTGACGTTTAAGACAGTTTGATCACAGAGGAATGTGATAGCTTCATTCGGCTCAGAAATTAGTGGAGAGGAACATCCTTAGTAAACAGTATTCTTTGTCGCATCATGAAATGTTAGGACAGAATATGAAATGACATTTTTATTTAGTCATCCAGTATATCTCATCATATCGCACAGCCCTACTCCTGTGGTCTTAGCTATATCTTTAACAGTATATCCACTATCCCTCCTCTGCACATGTCTAAGCCATCTCAGCCTTGCCTCTCTCCAAACTTCTCAGCCTGAGCTGTCCCTCTGATGCCCTGCTGTCTTTCTGTCAGTGCCACCTTCTCAGACCCATAGCAGGTCTCACTACCATCTTGTAGACCTCCCCTTTCACACTTACTGCTATTCTGCACTCCTGATACTTATCTCCACCCACTGCACTTGGTTGCTTTGGATGGTTCACCCCAGGCATTTAAAATCATCCACCTTCCATACATCTACTCCTTGCACCTTCACCATTTCACTTGGCTGCCGCTCATTCACAAACATGTATTCCGTCTTGCTTTGACTGACTTTCATTCCTCTTTTCTACAATGCATACCTCCACCTCTCCAGGCTCTCTTCAGCCTGCTCCCTACCCTCACAATGGTAAAAGGACTAGTACCTCTATAGTACTTTTCTACTGTAACTGAGCACTCAAACACTTTTTACTACAAGCTTCATTCTACCCCCAGAGCCACAGCCACCAGTGTCATCTGCAGACATCATAGTTGAGGTAGTCCAAAGAAAAAGAAATTATGCAACAACTTGTTGCTCACTTTCACTTTCAATCCCTTTCTTGAGTTTACTCGATTAGTTGGATCAAAGCTGTAAAGCATTTTAAATTTTATCCCTCTGACTTGATTAAAAACTGCATGCTACCAACTATTATCTTCAACTGAGCATGAGTAAATGATAAGAACAAAGGTTCAAAGCAGCCTATTGATGAAAAAGTAGTCAAATTGACCTGTTGGCGTGTTTAATGTGCAAAGACCAACAGATTTTATCTGATTGCCGCCTCCAGCTTGTAAACCTTCCCTTTCACTCTTGCTGCTATCCTTATGTCACAAAGCAGCCCTTTACCACTAGTTTACTGTAATTTTCCACGTTGTCAGTCAGACGCCATCTTCCCACCACTGTTTCCTCTAACAAGACTTCACTAATCTAGCAGATGCAAAAAGTAGCCGAGCCTTCAGAAGTTTGGCTGTAGTGATTATCACTAGTCTCGCATCGATGGGAGTAGTACACTGTTCAGTCGGACGCTTCAAGTAGGTCCTACAAAAATACTCAAAACTTATTTTACTGAAGTACAAATGTAATACTTTATGGGTGCAGTATCCGCAAATAAATAGTGACTATACTTCTCAAATGAATATCAAACACAAAGTACATGTTGTAATTTCACAGACTGAAGAGTAAAGATGACATCGCTCTGCTAATGTTAATATCGCTGTTAGCCCAAACAAGATCACATTAGCTGCTATCATAAGCTAAAGAACATTAGCTGCTAAGTTAGCCTAAGTAAGATGTGTGCCCTCCCTTTTACCCAACAATATGAAGATATTTTTTAGATAGAAAGCATTAGTTAATCTAAATAAGATAACTTTATTCAAAATATAGGCATAAACAAGATAACTTTAGCCTATATGTCTACCCTTAACGAGGTAATATTTGTTGCTGACTTAGCCTAAACAAGATAACGTTAGCTGCTTATTTAAGCTTGAACAAGGTAACACTAGCACCCATATTAGCCTAAACAAGTAAAAACAGCGTCACTGGAGAGGTATACTGCCTTAAAAACTTGTCTCTTGGTGTGTGTATATAAACTGTCATTAACTTTATTATCTATTTTGATGTGGAATGAGTGTCCTGCTTTAATCCTGCTGCTGCGTGGTGTGGAGTCAGATATTTCCCCTTTTGCCTTTCACTCTGGTTCATTCTCAGCCTCTGACCTGCATGAATTTGGAGGTCAGTGCTTTGCGTCGGGTGTATCGTGTTTCAGGTAGTGAATGGTTTTCTGTTGAAGACAGAAATTTGATGCAGTGTGACATGGGAGGCGATGGGAACAGAAGGTCTGGGTCATTTGTGAAAAGGTTATAGATCGTCATGCCCATTGGAGTTGTATACCTCAGGTGTGCAGTCTCTCTACACTCCTGAGTCTCATGCAGGCAGTTTTGCTTCTCTTTCAACAGCCTGTTAAGACTCGGCTGTGCTGATTGTTAAAACCCAAGCAGAATCAATAGTGTTATTGATATCATTAAGGTGTTATCAGCACAGAATAAATTTTGTGGGTTTAACCTGACGACAGCATGATTTTAGTTGCAGGGACACGTCGGAAATGGTTTTGAATTCTGTGTGGTACAGAAAGTCATCCAGTGGCAGGGTTACTGTGGAACAGGGAGCCACAGCCGGGCACAACGGACCAGTAAAACTCTCACGCACTCCTCAGAGGTAGCCAATGAATGCACCCCTGCAGGCTGCTTATGCCATAAGTAACAGGATCTCAGTTGTGTTGCATGCTATGGTGAAGGTTATATGCCAGTTTGGGTTCTCCCATTCATGGTGTCACCTGATCCACCTGCTCTGGAGCTGCAACTACATGTTGTCTTCACGAAGGGTTAGTCACTTGATCGGTTAATGGTATAGTTGATAGAAAGTAGAGAAAACTGTTCAAAATCTTCATTTTATCTAAACAGCTATCCACATTGTTTGATTTACAGTGATATAACACAGCAAGAATAAGCAAATCCTAACATTTTAGCAAGTGAAGGCAGATAATATTTCATGTTATAGCTTCATAAATAGTAAGTAATGACTAAATATTATGGGTGATTTAGTGGATGCTCATATTAAACGTGGCCAAAGTTTCAGGGTATGTAGAAGGAATGTGTGAGTAATTCCTGTGACCCAAAAGTTCAGGCTTCAGACAGTCCTAAACGCTTAGTTTCATAGTAATTTTCTACTTTTGGCTCTTTCTGATGTCATTAGGAGCAAATATACCTTACATGGTCATCTCAGACACTTGCTGTTCAAACCTTTTGTTTGCAAGGTACGGCCAGTCAGAACAAAAGAGCTAAAGGAAATTTAAGCAGTATGTTCCAGACAGTGGATGAACTCAAGTACAAGATACATAGGGATTATTTTGGTGGCAGCACGGTGGTTTAGTATTTAGCAGTTGCCTCACAGCAAATCCGCCGGCCAGCTCAGGCCCCCTTTTGCATGTTCTCTCCGGGTACTCTGGCTTCCTCCAACAATCTGAATACATGCACGGAGGTTTGGTTAATTGGCGATTCTAAATTGGCTGTAGGTGTAAATGGCTGTCTGTCTCTGTGTGACGACCTGTCCAAGGGATGGGATTGTTTTGAACTGTGAATCACGCAGAACTACAGTAGTACAGTCCCAGAATAAAAATAAGAAGCTGGAAATGAGCAAAAACAGCTCTGGTTTAACTAAAAACAAATGTCTCTTTGTCCAGTTTTCGTCAGTTAACATCATGAATTGTTTATGTGATTTTTTTTTTTTTTTTTGGTGACATGTTGGAACAAGCGGAGGCAGTCAGTCAGGAATAAAATGGTTTTAACAGCCTAAGAAAAATTCTTGTAAAAAGACTAGCGAGGGAATGTGCATATAAAGGCTTAAGTGTCGTCACTGATTGTCTTGTCTTGTGTGATCAGCTCTCCACAGAATTCCCAAAAATATTCAGTTTCCATTAAAAAGTGCAGAAAAGTCTAATAATGAGTGATAACACTTCAGTCATTCAAATTGTTGATGATTAACCTTCTCTTGATTAACTAATCAATCAAGCTCAAAATCCTGAATCTCCTAATCTAAGTCAGACTGTGTGAAGCAGTTTAAAAAGTCTGTTATGTGTGATGACTTTAACCAGGATAGTGCCTCCCCATGATTACAGGACGACCACACGCCATCACTGTGTATATAACTGCAGTCTGTTGTTAGCAGGGATTTATTTAAAGGTAAATTAATCACATCTATTGATTCAGTGCAGGTAGCTGGCCATTATTCACAGTCTCTAGACTTAAACTAAAAATCATTAGAACTTCATAGCCAGCACTTAATCATCTCAGTGTATAACAGTCCTTTAGGAGCTGTTGAAGCTCGAATATCTACTGTTGTTTTCAGGATGTTGGTAAAAGAGTTTTTCAGTTCTACGAAAGGCCATAGGCAGCCTGAGTTTGTGAGAAACCCCTCAGGGAGTTTTTCCCTGTCAAGTATTCATGGAATTCCTCTTGTGCGTAATGCAGCCAATCCCTAAACATTAATAACCCGGTTTCTGTAATGTCTGCCCCCAGGCCAAACAGATAGCACAGTGCTTGTAGTCAGCCTTGTTACTGGGCATATAAGCCGGGGCAGAGCGAGCCCAGGTGGTTCAGCAGCACAGCAATCTAGATATCTAAAGCTTATAGTAGAATAAGTGCCCTCGACCTTGTTCCTTTACTGGCATCTGTACATGTGTGACTTGTTTTGTTTGAGTGCCAAATGCTTAGCGAGTTTCCTCTCCCCAGAATAAAGGCGTATGTCACAGCACGTCGGGGTGTTCTTGGTTTACAGGTACTGCAGGATAATTAGCAGCTGGTCTAATGTTGGTGCCGATCAGGACTTCCTGTTCCACTTAGCTTGGTTATGAATAATAATAATAATAATAAGGCAGTTATAAAGTTCAGTGCACAGGACAAAACGCATTCATGACTGGTAGCAAAAACATTGAGAGTTTCTCCTGTTCATAACTTCCTGTGATCCAGACACTTCCTGTCAGAAATCTATTTATGCTGAAGAGAAGCACCAGAGCACGAGTTCCATCTGCAACCTTTTTGATAGTTGTGTTTTAGCCTCCATGTTTTAATCAGCTGTCCTTCAACCAGAACGTGCAGCACTGTACAGGACAGTCAACTGGCCACAATGAGAACGGAAGCATCACGTCCCTGCTGACTTTGCCCCCTGACAGTTCACTTATTTAAACTGGATGGTTACTTCCTGAAAGGCAATAGCAATATAAAGCTTAGAGGCCTCTTGTTGACAGTAAGCAATGTGTTAGGGTAAAACTAGGACTTTTTAGATGAGAATAAAGAACCTTTATTCAATTTGCTGGAAGAATGTTGTTCCAGGAAGGAGGTGAAAATCTTTTTTGACAAGATAACAACTACAAAAATGGAAAGAAGGAAAAAAACACATGTCTGTTTCTCTGGCTTTTGAAGCTGACAGGAAAGAGACTGTTATTTTTTTCTCATGTTTGTGGGTGCGTACCTTTGCACAAGGGAGGATACAGTGTAGTGCTTACCATAATGTTGTGCAGCAGATAGATCTGGATGATGGACTATTCACCCCCGAGCAGTTTTCAGATTTTTACAACCTGTAATGAAAATGGATTTTTTTTTTTTGGTCACATGATCTAAGTAAAAGGCCCCAGAGTCTGCAACACTACTAATCAAGAAGCACCACTAAGCAAGCCACACCATGAAGACTAGAAAAAAATAAGAAAGTTCACCAAAAGGCATGTGAGAGACTTCTCAAACATATGGAAGAAAGTCCTTTGCTCAGATGAGATTAAATTGAAGTTTTTGGCCATTAATTACAATGCCATGTTGAGTGACAACCCAACACCGCACATGAACCGTAGAACACCATACCCACAGTGAAGCACGGTGGTGGCAGCATCGTGCTGTGAGGATGGTTTTTCATGGGCAGGGACTGGGAAGCTAGGCAGAATTGAAGGAATGATGGCTGGTGCTATAAATACAGGGAACTTCTTGAGAAAACCTGTTTCAGTCTTCCAGGGATTTGGCACTGGGATGGAAGTTCACCTTCCAGCAGGACAATGACCCTAAGCATACTGCTAAAGCAACTGTGGAGTGGTTTAGGTGGAAACATGTTAATGTGTTGAAAAGACCCGCCCTCATCCCAACTGAGAATCTGTGGCATGACTTAAAGCTGTACACCAGGAGAACCCATCCGACTTGAAGGAGCTGAAGCAGTTCAGCTTTGAAGAATGGCCAGCAATCCCAGTGGCTAGATGTGCCAAGGTCACAGAGGCCTGCAGAGGGTGGCTCTGCTAAGTACTGACTTTGTGGGAGTGAATATATTAATGCACCACTTTTTTTCTTTTTAAAAAAAAAACCCATATTTTTTAGAATTTTTGAAAGTACTTCTTTCCCATTTCACTTCACCAGTTTGGACTATTTTGTAGGTCCCTACATAAAATCACAAAATTCATTTGGATTATAGGTCATAACAAAAGGAAAATTGCTGAGGGGGTGAATACTTACTGTATGTGGTTCACTGTGTGCTTTAGACTGAGCAAGAGTCAGTAGGAAGAAGAAATTTGGACCCACAATGACAAGAAGGCAGACCACATTTATGACTGCAACAATACAACTGAACAGATCAAAATAAACTTCTCTGTTTTTGTTTGTAAGGGAAACAGCAGGTTTCACCACTGTGTTTGGTCGGTCAGCTGAAAAAGACGCCCTGAGCTGTAGAAACGAGGAGTTAGCTTGTGTAATCCTACATTCAAGTCAGAGGACCAGTGTTCCTGTCAGGGGGAGTATTAGGAGAGGGTTTGAGGATTCTGGGTAGTTTTCATCAACCAACCTTTTAGGCTTTTAAAGGTCTCCTGTTAGCGTGATTTATTAAATTTCCTTATCTTAGAGTGACTGCATGTCAGTACGTAAGAGGTGTGAACCGGGGCCACTTAAGTCACATCTTTCCCACAGGCAGCAGAGACCTAACACAGAGACGCTCTGTCAATACAGGTTGTGTAAATAAGCAATTTAAAGTGTAATGAAATGTCACTGTTGTCTCCAAACTTGTTTTGCTGGTCAGAGAAGGACTTATCTGAGGTTAGACGGGGGTCAAATCAAAGAAACTTTCCATACTAAGAACACATGTAGCAACAACACATCGATCAGCCCTGCTGTCCTCTGTGACGTGTGAGGGCATGTTGTTTTGTTACTGATCCTCACCTTGTCGTGTTTGTTGTTGTTTTTTTGTGTTCAGATACTTGTCCTCATGCGGGATCCTAATGACGCGTGTGCCTCCCCTGCTGGGCGCAGCCATGCCGGGGCGCGCCATCGCGCTGCCTTCACGCAGCTTCTTCAACCTCACAAATTCCTTATCCAAGAGGAAGGAGTACTCCGAGAGACGCATCATCGGGTGAGTCTGGTTTCATTTACAGTGTTTGAGATTTTGTGTAAAGCCACGTTTGGGCAGGATTCCTTCCTCTGGAGGACTCCAGGGAACCTGGGAGTTGTTTTTAATGGAAAAGTTCTTCTCTCCTGCATTTTTTTTTCAGCTCAGCATCAGAATGGTATGCCTGTAAGCTTTCTAATTCTTTTTGTCATTCCTTTAATAGTCTTCTGACAGTTGTGCATTGCTAAACAATGACGTCACGTCTCATAGTACACCTGAGTCACACGACAAGCCCTTTGATTTCTGTTTCTACATAGTGCTCTGACTCACAGTGATGCTGAAAAACATGTTTAGGAATCAGTAATGGAACTGATAAAGATTTGAACCTGTTAGCAGAATCATAAATGCCACTGCTATCAATGAAATTTTAATCAATGTCAGTCATTACTTATCAGTGGTTATCTGTGAGTTCTAATCTTGGGTTGTTCTGCTGAATTTTTGTGTCCATTAAAGTGCAAATAACATGTAACCCAACCACACCTCTTCTGGTTAATCTTGTCCAAATGGAGCTTTGGAAAGCATTTAACGTAACACGTGTCACATTTGTTAAGTGTAGTGCCTCTGTTAGGTCAGATCATAGACTCAGGGAAGTCCAGTAGCCCCATAGCTGCCCCTAAGCATCTTAACTGTGCCAAATGATGAATGGACTGGTGCTTATATAGCACTTTTCTACTCTAACTCAGCACAAAGCGCTTTTTACTACACGCCTCATTCACCAACGTACGCACACGTTCACACAGCGCTTTATTTAAGTGCCTTTAACTAGTGTTAGATTTTTATGAAATCATTTATGAATGCTGTAAAATGTAGCCCCCATTTTCTTTCTTCCTCCCCCCTCCCTTTTTATTTTGTTTTTTTAATTTATTTATTTTCTATTTTTTATGATGCAAGGGTATGCAGTCTGTGTATGTGTATGTATGTGTATATGTTATGTGTTTGTGAAATAATTTTGAAAAAGACAATAAACACATTGG
>VUQH01074990.1:0-24624 GCA_015106775.1 Etroplus canarensis
AGATTCTCAATGGGGTTAAGGTCTGGACTCTGTGGTGGCCAATCCATGGGTGAAAATGATGTCTCATGCTCCCTGAACCACTCTTTCACAATTTGAGCCCGATGACTCCTGGCATTGTCATCTTGGAATATGCCCGTGCCATCAGGGAAGAAAAAATCCATTGATGGAATAACCTGGTCATTCAGTATATTCAGGTAGTCAGCTGACCTCATTCTTTGAGCACATACTGTTGCTGAACCTAGACCTGACCAACTGCAGCAACCCCAGATCATAGCACTGCCCCCACAGGCTTGTACAGTAGGCACTAGGCATGATGGGTGCATCACTTCATCCAGGTGGTGACTTTTTTTTTTGGCCGGGCAGTGTATATTGTGATGTATTTTGATCTATCACTATTTTCAACAGCACGTTATATCCTCAAAGGTAAGCTCTGTCAGTATCTGTTTTATCTACTGAGATAAAGTTCAGTCTGTTCCTCTCACTTCAGTCAGTTTTATTGCTGCAAAATGAGATTGTCAAGCAGACCGACTGAACAACACTGTCATTAAAACGTGTCAGAAAGGACAAAAAACAGTCTTATTCAGCTATACTGAGTACAAACATGTGTGACATACTGTACATGTACTCCGAACAGTGCGGCTTGTACCACAAAAGTTCTGCAGCCCCTTCAGCAACTGAAGAATTTGAAAATACATGTAAGCGAACTTAAAAAAAAAACTGTGATTTTGTTATTCTAAGTCTTAAACGTTCAGTTTGTATCTGCAATTTTTTATAACAGGATAGCAATATTTAGTGTGCTTGTATCGATTCAATATCACAATAAAATATTGCATTGATTTTTTTTCCCTCCAATTCTAATAATAATTAACTAAAGTTTAAAAAGAAATACTCTGGAGTAAAAAGTACTATAGTTGCCTCCAAACCATAATAGACCAGACGCAGAAAGGAGCACTTAAAGTACACACACATTAAACGTGTACTTCAGTAAAGTATTGAAGTAAATTTACTGTGTTACATTCCCACTGCTCCTCTCCACATGCTCATCCAGTGGTGTTGGGCATTGTAAGGTCAAGAGTTCTCTGTTGAAGGGAGGCAGTTCCACTTCATGCCCTCCTATAGATTCCATGTTACTACTGCAAATTAACCTGCATTGGTAATTTGGCAGAGGTTTAAAGCTGGATGCAACCCTCCATGGTTAGAGGGGCTTGTGTTCCTACCTGGAATCAAACCAGGGACCTTTCACTTGTGAGGCAAATGTGTAAACCGCTACACTACACTATGAGGTTAATACTCCTCCAACGACGACGACTACTACTGCTGCTACTACTACTACTACTACTACTAATAATAATAATAAGAAGAAGAAAAAGAAGAAGAAAAATAATAAATGGATGTAAAAATGTAAAAATATTTGGCTTTCTGACGATTTAAATGTTGATGTGTTGTGATTTGTTGTGAATTGGCGCTATATAAATAAAATAAAATTGAATTGAATTGATGTATTGAAAACGAACTTGACGTGTTTTAATTTGAAAAACCAAAACCCGGAAACGTACCGGCGTGTTTCCTGTTGTGAGTCCCGTTGACTTGACGGTGATTCGGTTCAGCTGCGGAGCCTCAGAGCGCAGTCGGTGGTGATATTTACATCCTGGGAACAACAGAAATAATTATTTTTATTGTGTGTTTGTGGACGAACACCTTCTCGTAAGGATTAAAAACTCGTAGCCGAAGCGAACAGGTAGGCGGTGAGGTTTTCTTATTTTGAATCCCGGTTTGTGTGTAAACTTTTGCCCGTTAGCTAGCCACCCCAGGCTAGCAGCGGTGCTTCGACTGCTGCTTTATAAAGCTGTAAAAGCTGCACGAAGAGCCGCTTTTACACTTTATTCTGTAAGTGGGGAAACAGAAATACGTGTCAGCTCATGTCAGCCGCTGTTAGTGCGTGTAGCTCCCTCTGTAGCGGTGTATCATCCATGGAAACAGAGGAGAGACTGATTTTGTGGCGATTAAAAGTGATAAGGACACTTGGTAATCCCCCACCGAGACTCCGGACTGAAGCTGTTCGAGTTCAACTCTAGTCTGGGAGTTTTGCTAAACTAAGGCCAGGCTTTAATGTGACTGAAGTTATTAAACTGGAAGTTAAAATGAAGTCCAGGTTTCATGGGTTGACTTCTTGCCTGGCAGTGATGTAGAAGTGGACTCCAGGAAGCTGTGGTATCTCTGCAGGGTGCGGCTGCAGGTGCGAGCAGTGCTGCTTTTCTTCTCCACACACCTCCCAGGAAGTGAAGGCCAGATGTAGGGGGGCTACATGATGTCAAACTAGTATTTTATCTATGCTCTGACTTAATATAGACGACTTTTTTTGGCTGCTTTCATTTGGGGTTGCCACATCTGCCTCCATCTCACCCTATCTTTTGCACCCTCTTCCCTCACTCCTTCACTACATCCGTGAACCTTCTCTGTGGTCTTTCGCTCCTCCTGCTCCTGCCTGGCAGCTCCATCTTCAACATCCTTTGTCCAATATGTCCACTATCCCTCCTCTGAACATGTCCAAACCATCTAAATTGCTTGCTTCTCTGACTTTGTCTCTACCTATTTCAGCCTGAGCTGTCCCAGAGAAAATCTCAACATCTTCAGTTCTGCAACCGCCATCTCTTTGTCCTGTCTTTTTGTCAATGCTACCGTCTCCAAACCGTACATATAGACGAATATATGCATGAAGCTGCAGCCACACCAAAGAGCTTGTTGGTGGTTGAATCCCAAATTTCTTCTGACTGCCCACCAGGTCTGCTCTGTCCTTACGATGACCTGTCACGCTCCTCAGAATTTATTTTGCTCACATCACAAGTCTTCCACAAAATGGTTGTACCACTGACCGCTGGGAGCCCAGGAACTCTCGACACAAAGCACCAGCCGCTCTGATAGTGGACCTATTATACACACTTTTAACTGAAAGTTTTTATTCCTGGACTTGCTACTAGAGCAGGTTTGCATGATTCACACTTTACTGAGTTTTGGGCCGGCCCCTCAGTTCATCCTCTGTCTGAAACAAGACATCATGCCGTCTGTTCTTTAAACCAGTGGTCCTCAAACTGCGGGGCAGGGCAGGTGAAAAATATTAAGTGACGCTACAGTGAATAGATATGGATTTTATATGAGAAAGAAAGAAGCAAATGTTTGCTGATGCTGTTGTGCTGGTAATGTCGAGCAGCTGTGGCTCAGGAGGTTGGCAGAGCATCATGTCTTTCAATTGGAAGGTTGGCGGTTTGATACTCAGCTCCTCCGGACTACATGCCAAAGTGTTTTAGGGCAAGACATTGAATTCCAAATTGCTCCCAATGCATCTATCAAAGTGTCTATATGTGCACGATAGTTAAACGTGCTTAAGGTATAGAATAAAGTGCTGTGTGAATGGGTGAATGAGGCTTGTAGTATAAAGTGTTTTGAGTTCTCAGTTGTAGTAGAAAAGCACTTTATAAGTACCAGTCAATTTACTATAACGTACCTTCCAGCTGCTCCCTTGTGTTCGCCACAGCGGATTAATCTGCATTAGTAACTTGGCAGAGGTTTTATGCCGGATGCCCTCCCTGATGCAACCCTTCATGGTGAGAGGGGCTTGTGTCCCCACCTGGAATCAAACCAGGGACCTTTTGCTTCAAAGGTGAATGTTCAAACCACTACGCTACTGAGGACACACTAGTCAGTTTACTATAATATGCACCTTTATTTAAATAATACTAAGTTTTTTTTAAAACCTCCTTTTCACTGATTTCAATTTACATAACAAAAGAATAACAGAAATAACAGTTCAGAGTGAGGCCAACATAATTCCATGGTAGGTCCAGAATATCACACACAGCATATTCAAGTAAAAACGTGAAGAGAAAAGTTATCGTACGGTGTTCATGTGCATGAACAAATCAGTCCTTCAACACAGCCTCTTAGTTTCACGTCAGTCTGCATTGAATTCAAAAAATGTTCACAATTCTCAACCATTTCATTATATAGAAATTAAGTTTTCACCAACACAGTACCTCAGCCTCTCCAAAGTAACACCATCAGATATTAGACACTTCCACAAGTGAACAGAGGGGGATTCAACCCCAACCCATTTCGTCATTATAGGCTTTTTTTAGCCAGCATTGAGAGAGATTGCACAGTGTCTTTACGTTCTTCCAGAGAATCCAGTGTAAGTAGTAACAGACATGGGCTGTGGGGTAGTTGCTGCCCTATCAACAAACTGATTTGTCTACATATTGCCTGCCAGAACGAGCCCTGACTTCAGCCCCACTGGGATGAACTGGAACGGAGGCTGCTAGCCAGGGCCTCTCATCCAACATCAGTGTCTGACCGCACTGATACTTTTCTGCATGAATGGACTAATATTCCCACAGATGCACTTCCGAATCTTGTAGAAAGCCTTCCCAGATGAGTGGGACAAGTTATAGCTACATGTATGACATCCCATTTAGAATGGGATGTCATACAAGCGCCTGTAGATGGCCCAATATTTTTGTCCACATAGTGTATGAACATCCACCTTTGGAATAATGTGCATGATTAGGAAATAAGGAGTAGCAGCATAAGTTCACTCTAAGCCCTGACACCTGGTGAGTATTCCAGCCTCTGGTTGTGTAGGTAATCTGCTGATACATGGTTCTCAATCATTTTCCAGCACTCCCCAAAGCATTTATCAATCGTTAACAATAAAAAATCATTATCGAGTGTCAGCATGATGGCATCTGTAAACTCTTTTCTCATCTTTGTCTATTTCCCCTTCATAAATCACATTCAGCTTAGTTTCACATCATTTTTTTAACCTGGTCCCACCTGTAGCAGCTCTGTCCTCTGCTCATGGAGCCTCGCTCTGCAGTTTGGGAACCAGTGTACTAATATATTTCACATGTACTTCATTCTGTTCTTTCCCATTGCTAGTTGCTGCTATCATTGGTTTCCACACTTGTGCGTGTACCCGTTTACTGTCCTTTTGGTGCAGGAGTACTTTTGTGATGTAAAAGTCTACACAATTAAGTCATCGATCAAATGTGATACATTCACAGAGAGAGCATCCTGCCTTTGTAAAAATGCAGACGAAATCGTATTTAGGTCATTATTTTGTGTGGCTGCATAGAGAAGCTGCTGTTGCAGAAGGGTTCTGTTTATGTCACAGCAAATGGATAATCTTTGGGGTTTTTCATTGTTAACATCAGTTCAGATTGTTTTGGAACACATGATGGAGACTGTTTTTCATTAGTGTCTTTTTTATTCTCACAGAGCTAGTTATAATGAGATGTTAGCATTCAGAATTGTAGGTGATGGTTATGTTTTCTCTTTCAGTCTCGAGCTGCTCTACAGGGATGTGTTCTATGCTTTTTTGTGGGACAGTGGTTATTTTTAGAGTTTTCCTGCATCTCAGCGAACACTCTGTGCGTGTTAACTAAGGAGACCAAGTCTCGACGTTGAATAATTTATGAGCTGCTCTCTTGCGCTTTGGGTCTTTGTAATATTTGTCCGGTGGCTGAGCTGCCAGCGTCTTTTCTTTCTCCTCCTTTTCCGGTCTGATCCGTTCTGTTAGGGACACAAAAGCTGAACAGTTTGGTCCAAAAAAAACACTGGAATTCTCTCAGTGGAGCTCAGAGATCCTTCAGCAACGGCTAGGACAGGTTATGGTGATAGTGGAGAGAGGCCTGATATAAAACATGACAGGGTGAAGAAAAAACAGGCATTGCCAAAATGCAGTTGGCTGCATATGTTTTTGGGACAACGTCACATTTTTTTTGGTATTTTTGCCTTTGTGCACCACCATAGTAGATTTTAAATCAGTCAAAACTTTAATTCAAGGCCTTTGACTGAAGTATTGCATTAACTGTTTCTGAATTGCAGCCATTGTGGGCCTACCCTGTCATACACAAACACTTGCATATCGCTGTTTTGGCTGCACCAGCTGTGGCGCTTTGAGCCTGTATTATGTGTTAAACCTCTCTGTCGTAGCTTGATCAGCTTCATAATGTATGTTTCTGTGCTGCCAGTAGACATGTCCGTGTTTGGCATTAGTCATATGCTGCCATTATTCCCCCCCCTCAATTGCTCATGTTAGGGCAGTGGTTCTCAGACTTTTTTGGCATGCCCCTCTTAAGAAGCCGACCCCATACCACACACAAATGCACGTCCCACACCCCAGAATTTTATCAGCCACTAAGAGTAGAAAAGGGTCCATTTTGAATTTTTTTTAATAAAGGAGCATATTATCAGCACAGCAGCATCAGAAAACATTTGCTTTGCTCTTTTTCATGTAAAAATCATATCTATCTTGGTTTCATTTAATATTTTTCACCTTTATGTCTGCGTCCCACCTGCAGCAGCATCGTGCCTTACAGGTTGAGAACCCCAGTGTTTGGTTAAGTGATGTCAGATAAGGGAAAGATATCCTGGATGTGCTAAACTTGCTTCGTAGGTTGGCTCCAGGCTCCCTCGGGATCTCAGACAGCTGTTGGTTTGGAGGGAAAATGGTGAGAATCCTCCAGTTTTAGTATCAAAGTAATCCAGCGAGGTTTGGTGTATTTAATGAAACTGAAAACAACGCATCCTAAGGTGGCCTGTTCATCCCTTGGTTTCTGCAACCAAACTGTGAAAAGTCAGATCAGTTTGCCCAAGCAGAGTTCAACTTGGGGACAGAGCTTCCTGTGTACTCTTCAGCACTCACCAGGCTAAAGCTCTCGCATGTGGCGGCTGCTTTATGTGCTTAGCCTTGTTGTGTGTGAGGACTTACACTGTGTGAGTGACACATGACATGAATGGTTTTATTTGACTTGTGTGTTTTGTTAAGCTTGGGTATCATAAAGGCTGTCAAATCTTACACTTAATGTTGCTGTAAAACATCCCTGTATCCACTGCTGGAGTCCTTGATTGGAGCAAAGTCTGAGCTGAGTCTTGTGTCTCTTGTCATTGTCTTTCTTCTAATGGCAGATAAACTGAACTGCATATTTATTCCTGTTTCTGTGTCTAACAGAATTTAGTAGGATGGCCGAGCAGCCTCACTGAGCAGAGGAGAAAAGCAGGAGGTGAAGGAGGGCGGCTGCTGGAGCTCTGCAATGGAGCGTGCTCACAGTCTCCTCCTGAATGAGGAGGCGTGTAATCAGCTGGGTGAGCACCAGAGGGCTGAGTTCATTTTGGAATGGCTGAACCACCTAAAGAAGCTCCTCCCAGCCACTGACAGGGTATGACACAACTGTGGAAAGTAAAAAATAATGTTTAGTGCAACTCTGAGAGTCCTAAACATCTACATGTTCTTTATCCATCAGGTCGACATCAGACAGAACCAGCGGCGCCTGGTTGATCAGTTGTCGGGAATTCTTATTAGTCCTTCTGGTCCGTCAACCCGCTGGCTGCTGGCCCACTGCTTGGCTCTGCTCTACCGTTTGGGAGACCCTATCCCTTCCAGCTTAATGGTGGAGAGGTGCAATGACATCATCCGCAGTAAAGACGACTCTCCGTCAGGTCTCCCCACACGGCTGTAAGTCAGGATGTGTTCAGGGCACACAGGAGGGATGAGAAATGGACTCTTATAAGAGATAATTTATCTGAGGTTCAGGCTAGGACCACACTCCAAACACTTCCTTCTGGCTTGTGCCTATAAATGCCTTCCTGCCCTGGTTATTCTTGTTTCTAGCAGGCCCACAACACTGTATTCAGCTCCACACAGATGCTGTCCCTGTCACTGGTTTTGAGGTTTTGTTTATTTTTATTTTTTTAAAGTCTTGTTTTTGGGCAGTTTTGCCTGTTATTAGACGGGGCAGTGAGGATGGATGGCATGCAGGAAATGGCCTGGGGCAAACTCGAGTCCAGACCCCTGCAGGAGAACTCCAGCCTTTGGTACAAGGGTCGCCCGCTCAAACAGGGGAGTTATCGTGGCACCCTGGTTTTGAGTGTTATATGGTGGAGGGTGGTTGGCCACCGAATGATCTAAGTTCAGTCATTTTCTCCAAACTCATTCCAGTCAACTTCAGCTATTTTTAAAATCTACTCTGTAGTGATTGTGACCCTCCTACAGAGGCATGAACGGTCGAGAGCCGTTTTCATTCTTGCCAGCAACCTAACCTCTGTTGACATAATCATCTGAGGCTCAAACAACTCCTGTCTTTGTGTCTCATCTAATGTGGCTAAGGTGATGATTCCTGACTCTTTTCACCCGTTTTATTCCAGTTTCAACCTGCTTTCCAAATTTTAATATTGTTACCTTGTCTCCTGTGCTCATTTTTTCCTTTGAATTAAAATGTGCCATAAAGGTTATCTCAGTGACACTGATTTCTCCTCATTTAAAAACAGGTTCCTCCCGTCCACCTTTCACACTCAGTCATCACACTTATTAAAAGCCTCCAGCATTAAATGCCTCTCTCTTGCCCTCTGCTGCTAACTTCTGATCTCCTCTTCCATGGCATCGTCAAATTGTGTTCAAAATATGCTTACTACTGCCTGGGGCGTTTGCTGGGCCATGCTGCTCCTGGAGGGGGTTTTCCTTTGGGATCTGCCTGGATGGGAGGTGCTGTTGATCCTCAGTGAGACCTTCTCAGACCACAGCATCCAGCCTAGCTTGTTGCATTGCTATTTATAAACATTTTATTATACCTGAATGGTGGATTCATTATGTTTCTGCATTGTTCGTCCCTCCGTGCGCCCACCGCAAAAATTTTACCGCTACAGGAGCTGACTTGTTTCCTGAAGCTTTCCCAAACCTTTTGTGGTTAATACCTTTTGATGGGTAGAAGATCTGATAACGTTTGGGAGCTTGTGGGGTCAAAGGTCAAGGTCCCACAGCGTCGGGAATAAGCATACTGGTCTAGGTCTAGGCACTTCATTCGCATTTGGGGTTGGGATCCTTGCTGTATAAAAACGTGTGTCATGTCAATCATTTTCTTGAGTACAGAGCAGACTTTCAGTGATGTGTGAGACATACTGAATATAATCAGAACACTTCTGAAAGCCGGAAATGTAACTTTTTAAAACATATTCAGGAAGTGCGTAACCAGTGTTATTTTTTTTTTTTTGTAGCTACAGTTGACATATGTGCATTTAGTCACAACACAAAATTAAATTGCACTCACTTAGAAGCATCATGGAGCAGCGTTTAGCACTGTTGCCTCACACCAAGAGCGTCCTGAGTTCAAACCTGGAAATGGCCCTCTGTGTGATGTTGGCATGTTGGAAAAACATGCTGCCTGTGTCAGAACAGGGCACACTCAAAAAAGAGCTTCTTAATATATAATGGTTAATTAAAATGCATGTTTGGCTGCTAATAAACAGAAAAGCTTGAACATAATAAAATGCAGCTGAGAACCGTTCTTTTTATAAGTGTTTCCCACAGGGTGAAAATTGACTTTTGATGGTGGGTGGATCTCTACAAGCCAACAGAAAACAACTCAGGCAAATTATGAGAAGTTCTTCATTGGATCCTCAGCAGTATGTGTGCCCAGCGTAAAGTAGAAAACGCGTATATACAGGCGTAGCAGTGCAGAACAGAAAGAGATTGCAGGTTGCAGCTTTCTAGAAAACCACTCATCCAACAGCTTGAGTGAGTCTCTGAGGTCATTTCTGGCACTTCACTATCACCCAAATAGGAGGTGCTGCACAAGAACTAATAATAATAGAAGCTCTGATTCATCCCAGATTGGTCCTGACAGTGGACTGAAGCTTCCTCTACATGTTTAAAAACCATGTAGAGGAACCAACACATTGTGGATATCTTGATTCATTGAGGAAACACAGCCCTGCAGTCACAGAAGTACAGCAGGTGTCCCAAAAGAACCAACCATGGTTTGTTGAAAAGCTGTGACTGTGCTGAGTCAAATGATATATTTGTCTTCAGCAGGTACAGTCAGTGTTCTATATTAAAAAACGTACAACATGGTCAAAGTAAAATAGGTGTGAAAGGGATGTATCTATTATTTGATGCACCTCTGATATTTAACTTGTCAAACTACCCTGTTGGAGTTGTGAATTTGTAGGAACTTTTTTGGTCGAACCTCATTTTTTTTCCACCACTCCAAAGGCCAGTTTGAAGTTAGCGTTGGGTTTATGCTTTGACACTTAACTGTAATGAATAAACCAAGGGGTAAGAGGGTTGGAAATGTATTAATATCAGTGAAGGTCCTCCAAGGATGGCCAAACAGACTAATTCTAGTTCACACTTAGTTCAGACATAGAAGGATTCCTGGATGGAACTGCACGTTTCAGGCCAAATATGGCCGTGAGGCCTCCCGAGTAGAGCCTTCAAATGAACAAAAGATTAGAATGAGAAATAAACCCAAAAAAGGCTTTGGTACAACTGCAAAGACAAAAAAATGAGCACACAGGTCTGCAAGCGACTGCAAAGAGAGAAACCACTACAGACAGACATAACAGGGCTGAAAACAGATGCAAAATGATAACTGAGAAATGTGAAACACCAGCAGAGCAAAACAGTCACAATCATCATCACCAATCCTGCTGCTTTCAATTTGGGCTTCCAGCACCTGTTGGACTTCTGGGAGCTTATTACCAGCCTGTTCAATAACCTTAATCACGTTCTAATGTGTTCTTGTGTGTTTCAGGGCAGCCATCGCATGTCTCGGTGCTCTGTACGAGCAGCTTGGTCGAATGCTCGTCAGCTCCTTTAAAGACACGTTAACGAACCTGCTGAAGGCTCTGAAGAATGCTGAGGTTTGTTTATTTGTATGTCCTGTGAGTCAGAGATTTATTTGTGATTCCTTTTTTTTTAAATCACCCAATTTGTCGACTTCTGTCTGTTTTAGCTTACAATGTACTCTTACTGTAGGGAAAAATGTTAATCAACCTCATTGCTGTGTTTGAGGCAAGTTGTTCCCAGCTGTGGCCCACTGCTTCAAGTTTTGTGCATTCAGACCTCACTTGTGGAATGGTTATTTAAGTTACTGTTGCCTTCCTATCAGCGCGAAGCAGTCTGGCCATTTTCCTCTGACCTCTGGCATCAACAAGCCATTTTTGCCCAGATAACTGCTGCTTCCTGGATAGTTTCTTTCAGACCATTCTCTGTAAACCTTAGAGATGATTGTGCAGGCAAATGCTAGTAGATCAGCAGTTTTTGAAAATACTCAGACCAGCCCTTCTTTTCAAAAACACTTAAATCACCTTCCTTATTCCGATGCTTGGTTGGAACATCAGCAGGTCGGCTCGACCGTGTCTACATGTATAAATACAGAGTTGCAGCCATGTGATTGATTCATTAGATATTTGCGTTAATTAGCAGTTGAACAGGAATTCTTAATGAAGTTGCTGGTAAGCATATGAATACAAACACTAACACACATAGCTCTCACACATAATGAACATAAACTAAAATAATAAATAAAGGTGCTGTCGGCAGCTCTCCTGTATTTCCAGGGCTGTAAGATGTCTTTCACAAATAACCTCTGTGCCTCTGTCAGTCTCAGGGTCGCTATGAGATCATGCTCAGCATCGAGAAGATCCTTCGAGGTTTGGGTGTCAGTGCCGTGTCGTGTCATCGTGACATCTACAAGGCAGTGAGAGCATGCCTGACAGACCGATCCATGGCTGTACGCTGTGCAGCTGCCAAGGTAACAACAGCCAGCACGTAATGTCTCATCTGACACTCTAATTATTTGTTTGTTTTTGAAGCCATCTGTCAGACTGAGGTTTATTTCCTTCCATGCAGCTGCTTTCAAGTCTTACTTTGAAAATCGGCCTGATGGCTTTGAAACTTCCTGCAGATGGACAACCTCTCACTTTCTGCTTTTTTATTTTTTCAAGATGTCAACATTAAAAAAGTTACTCCTGTGAAGTCTGAATGGCTAAACCTCTATCTGTCATCCTGTCAGTGTTTGTTGGAGCTGCAGAGGGAGGCTGTGTTCCTGTGGACCAGCGAGCTGGAGAACGTGGCCACTGTGTGCTTCAGGGCCTTCGAGGGATCAAACTACAACGTCAGAGTGTCTGTAGCTAAACTGCTGGGAATTCTGCTGGCTGCTGCTGTGGAACCTAGGCAGCCTACTGGTATGACAGCAGAACAGGAGTGGAAGTTGGATTCATGAATTTGATTCTGTTCTTGGAAAATGTTTGAGAACGTATACAGTGTGGTGTAGTCAGGCATAACAATAATAATAATAAAAGACCACAGAATCCATTTTAGTAATGCAGCTGGAAAGTTTAATCAGTTTTTGATGCTCTTTTGGACCTGCAACGTGGACCAGTGTTCATTTGGCAGTTTTAGTTTCATTGCTATTAGTTTCGGTTGATGAAACTAAAATTTAACATTATAGTCTCTTTTTTTTTTTTCTTTTTTTAAATTTTGTATAACTTTTTAAGCATTTAGAAGTTAACTGTTATGGCGGTCTGTGGCTCAGTGTTCATTTTCCTCGGCTTTCCAGTGATACAACAGATAGACTCTTGTTCTTCTAGTCTGAGCACTCAAAGCACTTTTTACCACAACCCCGATTCACTGCTGTATTCTCTGCCTTTAAGCGCATTGTAGTCAGATGAAACAACTCGGTACTCTGTAAACAAATGCTCGTTTTTGTACATATGCTTAGTGTTTCTATCTTTTTACAACTATATTTTTATCTCATCTTTCATGCTGCTAAGTACATATGTTATATTGAGATTCTATGTTTTATTACGAGCAACTTCTTCCAAAAACTGTTTTTTTCTGTGGTTCTGTCATAATGTTTGTATCAGGCCCTTACAGAGTGAATCCTAAATTTCGTTGCACTGTACACTTGTGTCTTGCAATGACAATAAAGGCAGAGTTTTAGGATTAAAACTCTGCTGGATGCATGGAGAGCAATTTGGAGTTCAGTGTCTTGCCCTAGGACACTTCGTCATGTGGACCAAAGTGGTCGGGAATCGAGCCACGAACCTTCCCATTTGAGGATGGCTCGCTCTAACCGCTGAACCACAGCCGCCTGTGGTGATTTTTCTTTAGTGAACATCCTTCTGTTTGTCCTGATTCAGCTGGAGGAGATTTTGGGTCATTCGAGTGTCAGAATTTCATTTCTCTGGTAAAAAACGCTCAACAGCAGCAGTCCTGTGAAAAAGAACGCTTTCACAGGACTCAGCGTTGTCATGCATTATTCAGCACATCTCCTCAACTTTGTCTTTATCCATGTATATATTTGTGAGTTAAGATTACATTACTGGAGATGGAGACATTATGTTCACTTAAGTACAATGAAAGCTTAACAACAATTTGCACATAGTGATCAAAACGAGTATTTACAATCTCACAGGGTAATTGTGGTGCGTGGAGAACATCACCTGGATCTGTGATACGTCCATGTTAGGATTTACCTGTACATTCAGATACAACTGCCAGTTTGTCCGTCCATCAGATGGATAAATTGTTTCCGTTCTCTTTTTTCCCCTGAAGCCCCCAGGCAGGGTGCTCGCAGTCGAAGCTCCCTGGAGGAGGTGATGGATTTGTTGTCAGGAGGGTTTCTGCGAGGTGGAGGAGGTTTTCTCCGAGCCAGCGGAGACATGCTCAAGGGGACGAGCTCTGTCAGCAAGGACATCCGCATCGGAGTCACACAGGTGCGTCACCGTAGAAACAAGTGACTGATGAGCCTAAGGTTTAGTAGGCAACTAAGTGTTCCCCCACCCTCTCCTCAGGCCTGCGTGGTGTTCGTCTCCACCCTGGGCAGCTCCTGGCTGGAGGCCAACTTCCCCACTTTCCTATCTCTGCTGATGGAGCTGGCATCACACAGCAGGGCAACACAGACACCGGGTGATGCTGCAGTGACCCGCCGCTGCGTGTCTTTCATCCTGAGGAGCACCCTGGGGTCTCTGCTGGGAGAGAAGGCTCAGACCAACGCCGCCAAACAGCTCTGCCTCGCTGTGGACACACAGAAACAAGCAGTCGGTGAGCTGAGAGGAACAAAGTTCTGCATATGACTTTTATTTGCTTTATAAAATCACCAAGAACTGAATAATAGTCTTAAGAGCTAGAATATATCCAATAAAGGAACCGTAGGAAAGTACCACTAAAAATCATGTGATTGATACAAGCTGATATACACAAAAAGGAAAATATCAACTGCAGTAAGTAGTACCATGTAAATATGAAGTTCACAATAACAGCTTCTCAGATTATACACTCACAGGCCACTTCATTAGCATTTTCATTTGCTATTAAATTGGTGGTGTTTATTGCATGCATGCATGTTTTTGATTATGTACGTTCAGATGCTGCTCTGACTGATGGGAACGTGGAATCCAGAGTGTCATCTGCAGATGTCTCTAACAGTCAGCACATGATGGTCTGCTGCCTTCTGGAACTGGGAGCACTGATGCAGGGACTGGGATCCACTGCAGCCCCCCTCCTCACTGACAGTACCACAGGTCTGACACACACGTCTCTCTGTAGTGCTGAGGACGCTAATTTACATGTTGTATTTCTTGGCCTTTAGGTGGGGCTGGGTTTAGAAAACACTTGGAGGAATTTATTTCTAATCTGTCTTGTCTGCTTAAAAGACTTGTGGGTTATTGGTATATTGTAGTGTAGTTTAAATGCAGTCACAAAAAGATCACTCTGATCGAAGCCAGCCCTCACACACTCATGGACTTGAGTTATCATAGTTTTGTATTTTTTACAGAACTCACGGCGGTCTTCAAAAGTTCGATCCATGTCAGTGAATCATTTTAAGCTATTGAGTGATGAAGCAGGGAGATGTTGAAGAGATGAGAAAAGGTAGAGAAAATCGGTGTGCATGTTTATTGCATGATTGTGCTTCTGCTCTGGAGATCTCCTGCGAGCTGAAGGGCCACTCCACACACAACCTGCCGCAGGTGGAAAACTGCTTCAAGTACCACTACTCTAAGCCCACCAAGGCTGCAGAAAAGAACAAGGACCACCCTCACTGTCTAAGACAGTGGAGTTGAAGTAAATCCATCCCTGCAGAGGCAGCTGATGACAGCAGAGTTAGCATGTGAAGTCTTTCTTTTGCTGTGGAGAAGCTTATAAAAGATGTGATTTAGAAATATTCACAGAGATGTGCTTGCAGCCATTTAAAAACTTAGATTTTTTCTGACATTTTTTCTCACTCTTATGCTTAATGTATGCAGCTCTCCTGGACACGGTGATCTCTGTACTCCTCCATCCAGCCACCTCAGCCAGACTTGCTGCAGCTTGGTGCCTGCGCTGTGTTGCTGTGTCTATGCCTTCTCACTGCTCTCTCCTGTTGGACCGTTGTGTCGAGCGTCTGGTAGCTCTGAAGTCTTCACCTGAAGCTGTAGCTGGGTATGGAGCTGCTGTTGCCGCCCTGGTGGCAGCAGTGCAGCACTGCCCCCTTGGAATTCCACACACTAAGGGCAAGGTGTGCACATTGACCACCATAAGGAGCATAATGTAACACAGAAGATTCAGTCATACAAGCTCTTAAATGGTCTTATATCAATTATTGTTCTTGAACAATTTTAAGCTTTTTAGTTTCACAGAGCATTGTGCTCCTGCTTGTATTGCTGAATTCCTTGTTGGGTCTCTGTGTTTTACTTCATGGCTCCACTTTAATATTTATGGAGTGTATTTATTGGTGTGTGTAGATGGTGCTGGTTCTGGCTGAAGACCTCCTCCGTTCAGCCTCTCAGAACAGTCGGATTTCTCTGCAGAGGACACAGGCTGGCTGGCTGCTCGTCTCCTCTCTCATCACTTTGGGTAAAACTGCTGAACTGCACTGAAAATTTTCATGACATTATACTATAGAAAACAGCAAAGAACATCTGCAAACATCTTCACTACCTTCATGTTACACTAGAAGCAAGCCTCTAGGGACAGCACCTCCTTTACACACTTCCTCCGTAGTGCAGTGGTCTATACATTCGCCTCACACATGAAAGGTTTTACTTTTTATAGACATTGTGGGGGTCAGAAGCCAGTGTGCTCTTAGTGTTGGTTTCAGATGGAAGGGTTAAATCAGGAAGGGCATCCTGTTTAAACTCTGTCCCAAAGTACATATGCAGATTGATCTCCTTTGGTGACCGCTTGGGTAGAAAAAAATGAATTAATTTATTTTTGAAAATGTAACAAAATGTTTTTTCATAGTATTTTCATAAAATATTTTTTTAAATAAATTAAATTGGACATAAATGCTTCAAAAACTTGAATAATATAAAAAAGGAAAGATGCTTGTTGAAAAATCATAAGAACATTATATAATAAAATGTATGAAAATTGTTCCAAAAAAGTTAATAAAATGTAAAACAAAAAACTGTTCCTTAAAACAAAGATGTTACAAAAAATCTTCTCAAAATTAATAGTGTAAAAAATTGTCACCCCTAATCTGAAAAATAATAATGTAGAAAATGTCACTTAAAAATTCCTTAAGTATCTAAAAATTCTCAATGAAATGCAAAAAAAAGAAATTAATTAAAAAATAACAAAAAAAATATTAATAAGATGCAATAAAAATGTATCATTTTGTTTAAAAAATATCTAGAAAAGTAAAAGTCAGGGAAATTTTAATAAAGGTTAGACAATTAATGAATTGTCTAAAAGACTAAATGATGATAAAATCTCCAACACGTTGAAAAGCCACTAACCAGCAGATGTCAGTTACACAGTTACCAGCTCTTATTTGCAGATGACATTGTATTCTCCTGCTGATGTTGGTCATTTCCATCTGAGGACGCAGGTCGGCTGTAAAAGACAAACTGCTATCATTACCCGTATGTTTAACGACTAAAAATGATTTGATAAGACATTGTTGGTGGTGCTTAAGTTCCAAAAAGCTGTCTGTCAGTAATTCACTTAACCCTTTTATTCCCATGGTCTCACCAATGACACAGTGACATGCATAATTCAGATTGCTCTAATTCAGTTCACACTACCAACGTAATTCCAACGGTCTCTGAAAGCTGAGAAGCAGCTTTTTCCATTGATACTGTTACATTAAGGTAGTCATGGGATTTCATGCTACACAGTGTTTTAAGTTTATAACAGATAATGACACATACTTGCCAGATTGTGAAAGTTACATTTCTCCAGAAAAAGGGCAAAATACTTTCGACACAGGACATTTTCTGACACATTTATTGAAAAGAAAAAAAAAATACAAAAATGACCAGGTGACCTGTCGTAATTATAGTACTAAAAGGGTTAACTGGCTTGTGTATTCGTCTGTGTTTTCAGGCCCGGCTGTAGTGGAGCACCACCTGCCCCGTCTCCTCCTCCTGTGGCGGTGCGTGTTTCCTCCCTCACTTAGGGAGCAGGACATGGAGCTGCGGCGTGGGGACTACTTCACATGGCAGGTTACACTCGAGGGACGTGCCGGGGCACTCAGCGGTCAGTACGCACAGTGCCCAACACAAGTTTGTGTGTGTGTGTGTGTGTGTGTAAATTAAAAGAGACTGATTAAATTTCTCTCGACTGTGTGTCTGAGCAGCGATGAGGAACCTGCTGCTGCACTGCAGGGAGCTCGTCACCGATGACATCATCAGCCGTCTTCTCACGCCACTGGCCTGTGCTGTGGCCTTGCTTACCAAGTCAGTCCCTGATTTGTTCTCTGATACAGTGAGGTCCATAAGTATTTGGACAACAATATGAAATTATTTAATCAAGTCAGTCAGATGTTGGAACCTTTTATTTACTTATGATGGTGTTTTCAAAGACTTAATGGACGCTGCTGCCATGTCTAGATTTCAAATTACAACTGTTCGTTTTTTAAGACTGACCTCTTCTGTAGTGTTTACACAGTGGCTTTAAAAATGCGGTGAAATATTCTTCACCACACTCACTCACTTACTTAAGCCACCCCTCATTTTTAAAAAAAATTTTGCTTCCAAAGATTCAGACTTTCTTATCAGTAGTTCTCTGGGCAGCAGTTCTTGTACCTGATTGTTTTCAGATGAATATTGCTTTTGCTTGTTAAGCCACTTAACACTGACCTATGAATCATTCAAGCAGACAGCTTTGCAAAGAATGGTTTAAATTGTATTTTTAAGCACTTTGTTACTAACAGCCTGTCACAAAAACACATAATTTGTTCCCGTTGCTTTCGCTGCATCTATGAAAAATGGCAAAGATAACACAGTTTGACAGGCATGAAATCCTATTTTTATGCCTAGCAGGTGAGTCCTAAAGAGCTGTCAGACAAAAACTACCCAGCATATCTTGGCATGGTGTGCAGTGTGTTCTTTTGAGGAAACACAAAAGTGGTACATTTAAAACTGTCCTTAAGAAATAGGGGAATATCCAGCAAAGATCTGACAGGACCTGAGACATGCACATGGCCCTTCAGTGGAAGTTATTCTGAAAGAGGGGAAACAAAGAGAAAAGGTTGAGGTAAATTACAGAAGAACAGGATTCAAAATCAGTAGCAACAGGTCGTATGGTGTGATTAATTTAAATGTGAAATTTTTTGTTCAGATTGTCATCACTAAGTACAGAGAAGGTCAGGAGAGAGGTGTTGGGAACCTCGTCAAAACTGATGGAATTGTGAAAGCAGAAAAGTACCGTCAGATCTTGATCTACAATGTAGTACCATCTAGAAACTGTCTTGAGTGGCAACAGCTTCATTTTTCAGCATGACAATGCTCCCAAACACACTGCCATTGCAGTTGAAGCCTACCTGGACAGAAACACACACAGTGGAACACTATCAGTCATGGACTGGCCTCCCCAGAGCCCGGACTTCAAATTTATTGAAGCAGTGTTGGATCATCCTGTCAGAGAGCAACAGAAGGTAGCCAACATCCATAGAGAAGCTTTGGAATGTCTTTCAGGAAGCCTGGAGAACTATTCCTGAAGACTTCTTAAAGAAGTGACAGAAAGCTTGGCTAATAGAGTTCAGGGTGTGTTGAAGAATAAAGGTGGTCATACCAAATATTAATTCTACAAACTTTTTGCCTTATGTTCTGTATTCCATTTATGTTTGCACATGTTTAAAGAAATTGATGCGCCAATTTCCCATTTTCTGGGCAAAGTACAAAGACATTAGGGATGGCTCAAAACTCAATCACATGCATTCTGCTCACTTGGAAATGTGATTCCAAGCTGCTTTGAGTGCTCAGACTCCAGCAAACTTAGTTTAACAATGTTTTTCATAGATTTCTGGATTGTTCTAAAATGACAGACCTCACAAGTCCAACTTTGGGACTTCTGAGAAATTCAGTGTGGAAAGGCAGCCAAGCATTGGTGGTTTGTTTAAAAAAAGAAACATTTAGGATATATCTTCAGTTATGTTTAGAGTGTGCATTTATTTGTGTTTTCAGGATGCCTGCTCTCTTCAGATCTTATGGCAGTTCAATTCGATGTTGGTCAATCATCTACCGACTGAGAGTCTACGAGCTGCTCGCTTTGCTGCCTCCACACACCTACCAAGGTAACAGCACACCTCCAGCACTCTGTTCTCCTTCTTCTCTTCATTTCTTCTTGTTGTCTTTGAAGTCTTCATCACTGTCATCATTTTGTCTCTTCTTTCTTCCACTGTTGTTATTTTCCTTTGATTAAAGATTATTTCTCTGTCCCCTACCTACTTTCTTTGTCGCCCCCTTTTTTTTTTTTTTTCCCAAAGAATCCTGTCCTGTCCAGCGACTTGGCATGCAACATGCTGATTTACCACCCCTGTCTTTTCTGCACTCTTTCTCTCATTGCATATTTCTTATCTTGTATACCTCAACTCTTCTTTTTTTGAGATGTTGCTACAACAAATATATTTATTTCAGTAACGAATGGTATTTTTTTTCATCTGTAAAATGTGAGGAGAAAAAGAGAAATATGTATTCGGACATTTTGGTTTGTTTTCTCAAGTTCAAAATATTGAATTGATTTCAAAACAGGGAAAATTCATGAAAAATGTTCTTAGCTGAATTTTTCACTCAGCAAACAATCGTAGAGCTGCATCAGGCTGTGCCCACATACAAATAAGATCCAGCTGTCTTTTATTTAAGAAGTCATCTTTTAACTGAACAAGAAGTACACTTACTGCACACTTTATTAGTTATTCCTGTTCAACGGCATAACATAATGGAAATGTTTAATCAGCCAGTCACATGACAATAACTCAATGCATTTAGTCATTTAGACAAGGTCAAGACGACCTGCTGAAGTTCAAACTGAGCATCAGAATGAGGAAGAAACAGGATTTATATGACTTTGAACGCGTCTGTCAAAATACAGCAATAAGTGAGACTCGGACAGATCTCATGTGTGTTAGGTTAACAGCTCTTACAATATTGATTTTCTCAAATAACCGTGGCCTTACATAGTCTGAAAAAAATAAGCGATGTGTGCATTTCTGCTTGTGGCACGATAAAAGTAACTTTATTAAAGGAACTACTTGTAATCAGAATATGCAAAATTTAAGTTAAAATTAATCTGTTCACTTCATTTCTGCACAGCACTGTTATGGTTCCGCTGCAGCATTTCAATTGTGTTGGAAGTTTTAACTGGGCCTTTGCGACACCTTGATTCTTTTGTTTTTCAGTCCTTCTGTTGGAGATTTTTTGGTGTACTTGGATCATTGTCCTGTTGCATGACCCAGTTTGGGCCAAGCTTTAGCTGTCAAACAGATGACTTCACATTTGACTCTAAAATACTTTGGTATACACAGGAGTTGATGATGGGCTCAATGACAGCAAGGTCCCAGGTCCTGTGGCTGCAAAACAAACCCAAATCATCACCTCCCCACTGCTGTGCTTGACACTTGCTATGAGGTGTGTGTGCTTACATGCTGTGTTTGGTTTTTGCCAAACATGGCGCTGTGCATTACGGCCACACATTTCCACTTTGCTACTTGTCTGTCGAAAGGACATTGTTTTAGATGTCTTGTGGTTTGTTCAGATGTGACTTTGTAAACTGAAGCACTGCTGTGTTCTTTGTAGACAGAAGAGGTTTTCGACTGGCAACCCTTCCAAATAAGTCATACTTTCACAGTTTTTTACAGTTTTACTGTCAGGAACTTTAATATCTAACACGCTAACTACCCGCTAACGCTAACCCACATTTATCTAAAACATTTAGATTCTCACTGATCAGAATTGCCACACAGTTTCTAGAGATAAAACATGTATAAAACCTCCATGTTACACTGTATTATTAGTACATTACTGATCCCCTCATTGAGTTTGTGCTTGGTATTATGCCGGCCATTATTGAAATAAACTGGCTGCTTCTGGTTTATAAATCAGCACACGAGGAATGGTTTTCTATCCCAGCAGTAGTTCCCGCATCTTGGAGAATCAATATCAAGGAGCACTGAACCGTCCTCCTCTATTTTATTACTGTTCCTGCTGTTCTAATAACAGCAGGAAAAATCTGTTTTCATCTTGAACATATGCTAATAAAATTTTCCCAGCCTGAAATTAAATTAAATGTATGTAATTTCCACTTTAATTGTGCAAATGTTTTCTTTAAGTCGTGAACAGCTGACAGCTCGTGCACCAGTGGCTAATGTGAGGTGGTTTTCTCCTACAGAGAGTTTCGGTCTGGTGATGAACCAGCTGGTGTCTGACCTGTCCGGTCAGGACAACCTGAACCAGCCGTGTTCAGAGCTCACCCTGCTGCCACCCCTCTGTCATAATGACGACTTGCCGTTGGTCGGCCCCGCTCTTCACGACACAGACCACAGATACATTGAGGAACAGGTGAAGTTCTATCCAGCGCTCTACTGACCCCTCAAAGTGGGAATAACTGAACAGGCCAATGGGTTAGAATCAGAGCGGGTGTTTTCTGTTTGTATTTCAGCTTCACAGCAGCAGTGTGGGTGGAGGCTCTCTGGACAATGACCCCTTCAGTCTGTGTGAGAAGAGTCACGAACCTCCCGCTCCTCTTCCTCCTGCTGTCGCTCTGACCGCCGCTGCTGTTCGTCTCTTCGGAACCGTCTTCCCTCACATCATTTCTGCTCAGAGGTAAATGACAAGGCAGCCTGTTCAGACTTTCCATACCTCATGCTTCTGTGATATCAAACCACAGCAATACTAACGCTAAGCTGTTATTTAAATGGGCTGTGAGCACCTACAACCATGTGCATGTTCTGGAGGTATCTTGTAGCCCATCTTCAAAAAGGTCTGCCTTTCAACTGTCGTGTTTTAGAAGTATATCTTATGAGAATAAAATCTGCCATCTAGTAGCAGTCAGAAATATTTGGGTGAAGCAGCTGGAGATGGATGTAGGAATATAAAAGTAACTAGCTCCCTGTGTCTGTTGTGCGACCACTAAAGGTATATCCCCCAAAAGCCCCAATTTACTAGATGCCATGGTCAATTTGTTTTGTTTTTTATTTTTTTTAATGCAAATTGGATGAATATTAGCCAACTTAGGCAGCATTAAAGTTAATTCCATAATATCCCTAAAAGTTTTTTTTTTTGCCAATTTCAATCGCAGCAGCGGATGGCAATGGCAGCAGTCACAGGCTTTGTGTCACCATGAAAGTATGTTCCCGCGATCAATTTGTTTTTTGTTTAGTTGAGATTGGACAAATAGTTACAGAAATATGACTAAAAGTGTTAAATTTTATACAAACTGCCACCTAGTGGCAAATGGAATGGCTGAAAATCTAATCAGTTCCAGATCTCACGGAGTTCTATCAGTGTGCCAATACTCAAAATCCTGCTTCAAGGAGTTGTTGCGCGATCGTACTTGCACGAAAGATTTGCAGTAGCGGTGGAGGCAGTGGTGGCATGGTTTCACCATGAAAGTATATGATGCCATGACCTATTCGACTTTTGTTTCTTGCAGATGAGATGAAAAGTCAAAGAAATGTGGCTGATAATGCACATTTTTAACAATTTCAGCAGCAGCACCAGCAGATTGTAATGGTGGCAGACTCGACATGGTGTTGTCACGAACATTTATGATCCCACGAGGCAGATAGCTGCCCCTATCTGAGGCTGGTTCTGCTGGAGGTCTCTTCCTCTTAAAAGGGCTTTCTTCCTTCCCACTGTCGCTAAGTGCTGCTCATTGGGGGACCATCTGATTGTTGAGGTTATACAGTGTAAAGCATCTTGAGGGGACTTTTGTGAATTGGCGCAATATAAATAAAATTGAACTGAACTGACCACATTTTGGTGTGTCGCTGCTAGATTAATAAGCTCTCGAAACCGGTCTGTGGAGTAATGAGTTCTGTCTGTGTCTCAGGGTGAAGATACTGGAGCAGTTTGTAGACACAGTGAACCAACTGAAAGGTCAACGTCAACAGACTGTCCAGACACACCTTTGTGCTGCCCTCTGCAGTTTGCTCAAGGTACTGCACCTGTACTTAAAGAGGTTTTGTGTAACTTCCAGAAAACTATTGGTATTAATGACATGTGGAATTTTGCGCCGCTTGTGTTCACACTGTGTGTTCACCTGCATCTGCCATAAAAGTGATGAGACGTACATGAAGCTCTCCTGCAGATGTTTAGTAGAAATGGTTTCAAAGATGGGCTCATAAACTCATGCCTGCATGGTTAATCATAGTAATTATTTAGTTAGTGATGCTCACTTTTAATGCTGAAAGCAAACAGAGGTATTGAGGCGAGGCATTCAGGAGTGACCATGAGGATCACATCCTTGCAGATTTTCACATAAAACTCAATCAGAGTCCTCTGTGTAGAAGTCCACATGCTGTCACAGGCAACCGAGGGAGTTTGAGCACCTCATTTCTCAGTTTCATCTGTTTATACACTGACAATAGAAAGGGTCTAATACATGAAAAAGTTGGCTAGAACACACTGAAAATGTCCTGATATTAAAAAAAAGTTGGTGGAGGACAAATATTTGTTCTTAATCTGTGCACTATTGGCTCCCAACACGACAAAAATAACATTGAACCTCTCATGTATCATTATTTTTCCAGAAATAACAATTACTAAACTATTCGAATCTTTCCCTTTAGCACCAGGGCAGTATTCGGGGCTCTCTGGGGCCTGAAGAGATCCGTCCCCCAGCATTGTCTCTCCTTTCGGGGGCACTGGAGAGCACCAGTCCTCTGTTGCGTTGCCTAGCTGCCGAAGGTCTAGCCCGGCTGGTTCAGGTGATCGGAGATCCAGGGTTCACTGTCTCCATCTCCCTGCTCTGCTTTGAAAGGTGAACAGATGTTAAATCACAGCATTGTGCATCACTTATTACATTTTTTCTTCCTCCCTTTGTTGATTGTGGCTATAGTCAGTTGTATTTATCATGTTTTGTTTTTTATTGTAAATGTGTGAATGGTGAATTGGAATTCTTGCCACAGAATGCTGATGGAATGAGAAAACATCCAGCAAACGCACAGTGCATCTGGAAAGTATTCATGGCGCTTCACTTTTTCCACATTTTGTTGTGTTACAGCCTTATTCCAAAACTGATTACATTCATTCTTTCCCTCAAAATTCAACACACAACACCCCATAATGACAATGTGAAAGAAGTTTATTTGAAATGTTTGCAAATTTATTAGAAATAAAAAATCAAGAAATCACATGTACGTAAGTATTCACAGCCTTTGCCATGAAGCTGAAAATTGAGCTCAGGTGCATCCTGTTTCCACTGATCATCCTTGAGATGTTTCTGCAGTTTAATTGGAGTCCACCTGTGGTGAATTCAGCTGATTGGACATGATTAGGAAAGGCACACACCTGTCTATATAAGGTCCTACAGCTGACAGTGCATGTCAGAGCACAAGCCAAGCATGAAGTCAAAGGAATTGTCTG
>VUQH01074996.1:0-12995 GCA_015106775.1 Etroplus canarensis
AGCAGCAAGAGCAAAAGGGAAGGTTTACAAGACGGTGGTGAGACCTGACTATGATGTATGGTTTGAAGACGGTGGCACTGACAAAAAGACAGGAGGCAGAGCTGGAGGTGACAGAACTGAAGATGTTAAAATTCCCACTGCGAGTCGTCAGGATGGACAGGATTAGAAATGAGTACATCAGAGGGACAGCTCATGTTGAGAAGTTTGGAGACAAAGTCAGAGAGGAAAGATAGCGATGGTTTGGACATGTTCAGAGGAGGGTTAGTGGATATATCGGACAAAGGATGTTGAGGATGGAGCTGCCAGGCAGGAGGAGAAGAGGAAGACCACAGAGAAGATTGATGGATGTAGTAAAGGAGGACATGCAGAGGGTTGGTGTGAGGGAAGAGGATGCAAGGGATAGGGTGAGATGGAAGCAGATGATCCGCTGTGTGGTTACCCCTTACGGGAGCAGCCGAAAGAGGAAGAAGAACCTATTCTCTCCAAGAGGTAGCCACAGCAGATTAATCTACACTGGCGATTTGACAACTATTTTACGTCAGATGCCCTTTATGACGCAACCCTCCATGTTGAGAGGGGCTTGTGTCCCCACCTGGAATTGAACCAGGAACCTTTTGCTTGTGAGGCGCATGTGTAAATGTAAACCACTACTTTACAGTTTAAGAGGTTAATGTGTTGTAATAGCGGAGCCAAAGCCCAGACCTCAGTCCAATTGAGAATCTGTGGCATGACTTAAAGATTGCTGGACACCAGTGGAACCCATCCAACTTAAAGGAGGTGGAGGAGTTTTGCAAAAATCCCAACGGCTAGATGTGCCGAGCTCATAGAGACATACCCTATTAACCACTTGCATTTGTAATTGCTGCAGAAGGTGTGTGTGTGTGTGTGTGTGTGTGTGGTGGTGGTGGTAGAGAATAGCATACGCATGCACCACTTTTTGCTTCTTTTGCGTAGGTCCATTACGTCAAATCAAAATCAATAAATAAATAAAATTAAAAACACTATTTAAATTAAACTAAAGTTGTAAACATTTTAAAGCAAAATGCCAAGAAGGTAAAAAGTTTTGCAAGCCACTGTACCTGCAGACTGACACAGCTCAGTCTTTATCTAAATGATGACTTATTCACATTCGCAGCAACACAGAAAAGAGACTATCTGAGAAACCTAAAATTCATTCAGCAACTTCTGAACACACCAGAGGAAGGAAATCATTCAGCAACAAATGACTTTCTTTTCTTGTCAGGAGTTGTCCTTGAGTCAAGGAACAAGGAAAACACTTGAAAATGATCTTTCAAAGAATGTTTGACTGTTTGCCAAAACCAGTGTTTACCTTAACCTTTATCTTACCACTTATCTTTAGGCTCTTGAGTAAAACTTGCAATAGTTGGTACTGACTAAACACTGATGTCGCAAACTTTTAATAATCACAAGCATAATTTTAACATTTCCATTATTAAAAGTAAGAGCAGGAGACATGGTGAATTAATTTCGGTTTTCTTTATGTAATCTGATATACACCAATCAGCCATAACATTAAATCCAATTATGGGCAAAGTTTTTTACAACGACCATCTAATTCTAAGGTGTCCAGGGAAACCCTGGGTTATGACATTCTAGGAAACGTTACTTTAACACATGCTGGCAGCCTTCACATTGTTACTGCCTGTGAATCCCCTCCAGCTTCAAAAATGGAAAAAGAGCCCAGTGCATTGACTTGGCTCCTGCAGAACACACAACTCAAATTTGGTTGAGTGTTCTTTGACTCAGCAACCCACGGATGCCAAACGATGCCTACACAAGGTGTAGCTATTGTACATATTGACTTAATAGATACACGCTAATCTACAAGAAAATAACTTTTTTCCTTCCCAGTTCCAGTCTACTGATTGAAGGCTGTTCATAGCTTGTAATTACATCTCATTACATCAAGGAGAATAGGTGCTTTCACAGTTGGACAGCCAGAAATAAGACATTTTTTAACAAAATGACACACCAACATCGATACAGCTACAGCAAAGCTGGCTGAAATATTTGACTGATTAAAGGTATACAGTGTTCCCAAAGCATGCACAAACTTAATGAAAAACAGATGAAAAACACGGCCAGGATCCAAGGATGCTGAAACCGAATGTAAAAGTGCTGAAGGCTGTGTGTCTGGCATGGATGAGTTATAGGGAAATGCAGCATTAAGTATGTGTCTAGCAGTGATCTGACTGGATCCTAAAAAATCTCGAGCCCAGATATTTCTTCATTTAAAATTTAGGCAGCTACGTTAATAAAATATGCACTTACTTTGAGACCATGAGCAGGCGTAAGCCAGTGTGAGCATCAAAACTACTGCAAAAATGTCATAGATATATAGAGGTGCAGTTTGTCCATTTATATTCAAAGTAAGTAAATGTAGCTATTAAAATCTAAACACATTTTTAAATGAAAGGTCAGTCGTTATGAGAGCTCTTTTAACTGCACTATATAATACAGAGCAAAATGTATCATTGAGCTGCCATGATGTTATCATGATGTGTTTGTTTTAGCTATATGTGGTCACAGTCTTGTGAATTCATTCTTGTACAGACTGTACTGCAGAATATTCATAATTATACTACAGGCTGCCCTTAAAGGAGAGATGATTTCATTGCAGTCCAGGGAACAAGTGTTCTACATTTGCATAATTATGAGGAAAAGCTTTTTAATTTTTCTTTTAATTTACATGTGGTTCATGATCTCTACAAAGATGCTCATATTAGCAGAAGCCAGAATATATATGAATATATTTATATGTATATGGCATAGTATAAGTTTTTAAATAAAGATAATTTGATTAATAACTGCAGTTAAATACAATATATACACTCACTGGCTACTTCATTAGATATACCTGGTAAGTACTGGGTTAGATCCCTTTTTGCCTCCAGGACTGCCTTAATTCTTCATGGCGTAGATTCAACAAGGTTCTGGAAACATTCCTCAGAGATTTTGGTCCATATTGACATGAGGGCATCACACAGTTGCTGCACATTTGTCAGCTGTGTGAGTTTGCTGCTGAGATGTGGTCACTGTGGTGCCAGTTGAGTCACATCATGTTCAAAAAACCAGTTTAAGATGATTTGACCTTTGTGGCATGGAACCAGCGATCAGAAGATGTGTACACTGTGTTCATTAAGGAATATGCATGGTCGGCAACAACGCCCAGGTAGTTTGTGGTGTTTAAACACTACGAAGCTGTGTGCCAAGAAAATATCCCTCATGCTATCACACCACCAGCAGCAACCCGAACCACTGCAACAAGACAGGTTGGTGCCATGAAATCCGACTCTACCGTTCGAATATTGCAGAGGCTTGAGACTGATCAGATCAGGCAATGTTTTCAGATTGTCAATTGTCCAATTTTGCAGAGGCTGTGTCAGTTGTAGCCTCGGTTTCCTGTTCTTAGCTGACAGGAGTGGCACACGGTGTGGTCTTCTGCTGAAGTAGCCCATCTGCTTACAGGTTTGATATTTTGTGCATTCAGAGATGCTCTTCTGTATACCTTAGTTGTAAGAAGTGTTTATTTAAGTTACTGCCACTTTCTATCAGCTGGAAGCAGTCTGGCCATTCTCCGCTAACTTCTGGCCAGGCAATAAGGCAGTTTGATCTGGAGAACTGCAGCTGACTGTATGCTTTCTCTTTTCTGACAATTCTATGTAAACTCTAGAGGTTGGTTGTGAAGGAAACTTGCAGTAGGATCAGCAGTTTCTGAAAAAGTCAGACAGCCCATTGTTTGGTCTGTATTCCTTAACGCAACTGAGTTGCTGATAGGTGAATGGCTAATTAAATGTTTTCGTTCTTGAAAAGGAGAAGTATAGAATTGTGCGGTAGGAGTGACAGATGGGTTGAAGGTGGGGGTAGGATTGCATCAGGGCTCAGCTCTAAGATCCTTCCTATTTGCAATGGTGATGGACAGGCTGACAGATAAGATAAAGCAGGAGTCTCCATGGACTATGATGCTTGCATTGACAGTAGGGAGAAGGCCGAAGAAGGCCTGGAAAGGTGGAGGCATGCACTGGAGAGAAAAGGAACGAGAGGGAGGCAGATGGAATAGTGAAGACCCAAGGAGTAGAGGTAGTGAAAGTGGATGAGTTTTAATACCTGAGGTCAAAAAGAGGTGAATAAGAGAATGCTAGCGGGGTGGAGTGGGTGGAGACCAGTGTCAGGGGTGCTTTATGACATAAAGACAGCAGGAAGACTGAAACAGAAAGTTTACAAGATGGTAGTCAGTTCGGCCATGATGTATGACACTTTCCAAAAGACAAGAGGATGAGCTGGAGGTGGTTGAATTTTCACCGGGAGTGACCAGGATGGACAGGATTAGGAATGAGTACATCCGAGGGACAGCTCATGTTGAGGTGGTTTGGACATGTGCAGAGGAGGGACAGTACTGTATATTGGACAAAGGACATTGAAAATGGAGCTGTCAGGCAGGAGAAAAAGAAGAAGACCACGGAGTAGGTTCATAAATACAGCGAAGTAGGACATGTATAGTGCTGGGAGACAGAAGATGACGCAAGGGAACAAGGGATAGGGTGAGATGGAGGCAGATGATCCACTGTGGCGACACCTAAGGGGAGCAGCTGGAATAAGAAGTTTTTTATTGAATAGTTGAACAGGTGTACCTTAAAAGTGGCCAGTGAGTCTATAATAAGAGGTACTAGAGAGATACCTTTCTATTAAGTAATTAATTGGGCTGAGGAGCATTATACTGCATAGACTAGGAGTTTTGGTATACTTCTGCCTCTGCTGTCTTTACTTCACCATCTTATTTTGCTATGGAAGGAATTTTCGACATTAACATAAAAATGGATGTCTTCATTTTGCGATTTACCTTTTAACACTATTAATAATATGTGAAGCCTTCATAAAAGTTAAATAGCATATGCACTTTACAGAATTATTGTTTCATTATATATTTTTTACTCTGAAACTCTTGCATCAACTTTTTCAATGAACATATGCGTCACCCGTATACTTTTAGAAATAAACAGATATTTTAATCTAAGGGATCATACACGTGAAACTAATGAAATATATATGATATTGTATCTGTGAAAAGTCATGTCTAACGGGTAGTGTGGGTGGTTTGTGTGGAAGAGGTTGCTTGTATTGGCAAAGACATTTCCATAATAATCACAATAATAGCCACAATCTCTCACTTGTTGAAGAAAGCTGGCATCTTTGTTTTTGCACCTTAGCTGCTGTTACAGCACTCACTATATGGCTAGCTAAAGAATCAGCCTGTCTTCATCTCTAGGTAGCGGTTAGTATAGTTTAAAAAAAATCTACTAATGTAGGTGGTACTTGACCAGCTTGAGAACATGTTAGAGGGACAGAGGAGAACCTTTAAAGAAGCATACAGCTGTAGTAAAGCTCTTTTCCTGTCTAATGTGCAGCTGCATTACTTAACATGTTATTTCTTGCCAGTTCCCTCAAAACATCTCTTGCATCAGCATCCTAAGTGGTCTTCTGTGAAATCACAAGGTGTAAACCATGAAAGTAGCTGTAACATAAAGCGCCAAGCCTTCACTCTCAGCATGGAAAGAATTATTTGACAGTTTTGCCCCATAAAGAAATCTTTAAGAGTAACAAGACTCCTCTCTGCATCCCTGCAACTACCCAGAACGGCAGTCTGTACAGTAGTCCTCCATTGTCCTGTGGTCCAGCAGCAGTATAGTAAATCAAATGAGAGTCTGCTACTAGTTGAAAAGGTTGACTCCATTCTTCCTTCTGGCCCTGACAGCAGAAGGCCAAAAGTAGTTTTCTCATAAAGGGCAGCGCTTCATACATTATATCCATACTCTTACTAAAATTTCTAAACTCTCAAATGCCCCTAAATCTCAGGCAGTCTCAGTGGAGATGTCAGCTCGCTCAAGGGCATCTCACCTGGAGTAGGGTGTATTATTCTGGATCATACCTACAATAAGGCAAGGTTAATATGGAAGTAGCAGAATCTAGTGTGCAGTTGTGGTAGTCCATTTTGCCTCAGTTTGCTGTGTCATCACCAGTCTTCTTTACTAACAACAAGGTACGAGTCACCTTTCATTCATTCACCTTCTTTAAGCTTTCTTCTGCTTTTGCTTCCCCAAGTTTTAAAAAATAATTTTCTACAATTTTAAACACAGCGTGTTGAAACTTCTGTTTACTCCCCTGATTAGAAAGTGGTTGAGGGGAGAACCTGCTTTGTTGAATTTTCTACTTGGAGACGCATCTAATCTTCCCCAATCAAAGACAGACTTAAAAGTACCCAATTCAATGATGATGAAGCATTTTTCAAACTTGTGAAACTGTTAAGAGAAAACCACCATTACTGCCCTATCCAAAAAACGCTAACTGGTGATGAAGATCAAGCATGGCTTTAATCTTTAAAACCATTACCTCCAGTTTTCTGGTAAAAGTACCCACATAACCAAACTAGAACATTTTATATCATTTCTGTGAGAAGCAGAGTAATATCACATCTTTGAATATGTGTAAATTTCTAAATACCTAACTGTCATGGTCCTCGGCCCTCCGGGGCACGATCTGCCTCCATCCTGGCAGTTCCCTCCATACTCCAGACTGTAGCTACTAGTAGAGTGGGCCTTATGCTCCCCACCTGGAACTGTCAAGTATCCTGCCTGACACACTCTCACCTTTCAAGGATCCACCCAGTCACTGAAAGACACTCTGATACCCAGTATCTGGACCTCCCTCACCCTCATGTCACGGACCCCTATTTTCGGATAACCTCCAGCCAACCTTCTTCTCAGCTGGACCCTGCCGCTTGCACTTCTCACCCCGGAGGAACTAGGACTCACGGCATTGGCCGTGCCTCACCACGCACCTTAAAGCCGTTGCACATTCACCATATTAACTTGTCAACTGCTCTGGATATCATTAAAATCTGCAAGCTCACTCCACTGTCTTCTGTCTGCTTTGAGGTCCACACCAAAACCCTGACATTAAACTTGCTCAGAGGTCAATGGGCCATGGATTGTGGTGGTGCTGCCTGAGAATGCACTGATCTAACATTTTTTTAACAAGGATAACAGTTGCCAAGGCCTCCAGGAGCATATTCACAGAGCTTGAGTTACTTTAGGCATCGTGTGTATGGGTCTTCAGATGTGCAATTGACAATGATGGGAGTTAATCCAAAGGACAGAGAAAAAAGACAGAAAAGACAAGTGGAGGTGTTGAGGACCTTTTTCTCTGCCTGTCTTGAATTAGTCAGAAGCTTTTCCCCACAGTCTATCCTGGGAAGGCTTAAAAGTGAGCTTTTATAAGGCATTAGTGAGCTTTCTGATAGTGTGATGTTGAGTCACATAATGCAGCCTGTGCCTTTACCTCAGATCTCCTTCAACACTGACATTTGCACACAAGTGGATTTGAAGTGAATTGAGTTTGTCATTTTGCATTAATAATTCACCTCAAGAGAACCCACTATTTACAAACTTTGGCCAAATATGAACTTGGTTTAAAATAGTCTGGCATAAAAACTGTATCTCTGCAGAGATCGCTGTGTACCACAAAAGAAGGGTCAGCTTACAAATACATGCTGGCATTTTCTTTAGTAACAACTGGTGATCATTTATTTATTTTTGACCATTTATGTTCTTTGTTCTTTTGTTCTGTTTTATAGTCAATACTGAATAAGGCACTGGGGAGAGAAGCAGTCCAGGAACCATTTTTCTTACAGAAATGATTAATTCACTGCAAAATAAGACAAATGGGGCAATTTCAGAAACCATTACAAGTCTATTGAAGTTTCACGCGATGTAGCTCTTAGAAAGCAATATATTGACTCCAGAGAGAAATCATACTGTACACTACATGGAAAAAAGTATTGGGCTACCTACACATGAAACCTAAAGGGGTTTTTATGACATCCTTTTCTAAATCGCTAGACATTAATCCCCAATCACAGCTATAAGAGCTTACACTGCCTCTAAAAGGTTTTGAAGTATGTCTGTGGGTCTGGTTCACCATCACCATTGTAATTATAAAATTACAAATATGTTTGATGGGCTTGAGGTCAGGGTTCTGGGTGGGCCGGTCAAGTTCTTCCACACCAAACAAATCTAACGATACCTTTACAGGTCTGGCTTTGTACACTGGGGCACAGTCAGGCTGGAACAGAAAAGGATCATCCCTGAGCTGTTTTGGAAGCACAAAATTATCCAAAATGTTTTGGTAAGCTGAAGCATTAAGATTGTCCCTCACTGGAACTAAGAATCCAGGCACATCCCAGAAAGAGAACCCCAAAGCATAACCCTCCACCACCAAAATTTATATTTGGCACAGTGCAGTCAGCCGGGTAGCTTTCTACTGGCATTCGTCAAACCCAAACTCATCCATCAAACTGCCATATAGAGAAGTGTCATTTGCCACTCGTGAGAACACATTTCAACTACTCTAGAGCCCAGTGGCCATGTGCTTTACATCACTCCATCCATCGATGTGATGTAAGGCTTGCATTCAAATGCGCTACCACGGAAACCTTCACAATAAAGCTCACAGGACACAGTTGGTGTGCTGATGTTTATGCAAGAGAAGGTTTTGGAGCCCTGCAGATACTGAGTCAACAGGGCTTTTGGTGACTGCTATGGCTCCTCAGCATTCAGCAACCCTACTCTATAACTTTATGTGATCTGCCACTTTGTGGTTGAGTTCTTGTGGTTTCTCAATGCTTCCACTTCACAAAAATCCCACTTACAGCTGATCATGGAGTATGTAGGAGTGAAGAAATTTAACAAAATCGTGACAATGGTGGCATCCTATTACAGTAACATATTCAAGTTCATTGAGTTCTTCAGAATGACCTTTCAGAAATGTTCGCAAAGACAGACTGTGTGGCTAGCTGCCTGATGTTTTACACCTGTGGCAATGGGACTGACTGGAACACCTGAATTCAGTCATTAAAAGGTGTGGCCCAATACTTTTTCCATACAGTGTACAAAGAAGTAGGTTGTATTTACTTGTGTTTATGTAAATCAGTCAAGAGCATAATCATATTTACTTTACAAGACAGCTACATCCATTTCAAAGTAACAATGTGCTCAAAGACATTCAGACAGACAAACTGCCTGAAAATGCTTCATATTCATGCAGCAAGATAACTTTCTCATTAATTTTTCCCACGAAAAAGATCACATAGAGTTCCATGTATAAAGGTTCAAAGTGTTCTTATAAAGGAAGGCAAAATGTAAAAAAAAAAAACACATTCTGCCTGTTATAATAGAAATATACTGCAATGACTTAAAGTTGTTATTTATCTTTTGCTGGTCCACACTTTCCCCACCAACTTTACTTTAAGTGCATATCTTACAGCTGTGACTGAATGGTCCTGAGGCTCTACAGGGAGGCTGGCATCTTGCTTCACTTGATGGATAACACCCTCTGGTGAATGCATACTATACCAGGAGGATTTTCTGTTCTTCATGGATGTTCATGACACCTGGGATGCTACTATTGTATTTCCTCTGTTCATTCTTTAAGTCCTGAGGGTCCCGTGGCAACTGGGTCTGTCTCTGGTGGAGTTTCCAACATCCATGGCTGTTATTTATAACTTCTTATCAACTAAACAACTATGGGGCCAGTTTCCTGCTTGAAACAATCCATTTAACCAAAACTTTTATCGTTCAGCATAAAAGGAAGCAGGGCAAAATAAATGAATAAATGATCTAAATTTGGTTTCTCAGAATTACAAAATGTACTCTCCAATATTAAAACATACATTAGTTTAGTTAAAATTAGATTAGAAAACTCAAAAAGTAAAATATTAGTATCTGGTTTTAACAGTGACATTTAGTTTATTCTGAGCCAGTGTGTTTTATAAGCATTACTGTATCACCAGTGATGTAAAATGTATCCAGTGTTTGCGAACACCTTTTTAACAGGTCCTGTGTCTTTTGTAAAATCATGGACAGATTTAAACTATTTTTTATATGATCTCACATGTCACTGATGTTAGAATGTTCTTTTCAAATAACATACATGGATTTGGTGACATGGAGACAGAAACACATATGCCAGCGGCCTCTACAACTTAAAAAATGCGAGTCTCTAAAACATACACTTGTATTGAACTACAGTTTGCTTGTAGCGATTTTACATATACAAATATGAATGGTCATATTATCTTCTTCGGGTCCGCCTCAAGAAAAATATTCCAGGTTTCTTTCATTTTGTTCTACATTTTAAATTTCACACAGTCCTACTTGAAATAATTTTTTAGAGCACACGGTTCAGTCCCGGAAACCAGTGCCACCAACAGCAGGGCCTATTAGTCCAGTATACTTGTTCTGGGCCCAATCCATCCATCACAAATGCCATATTTAATCGTCTGAAAGCCATGTTTAGAACCTGCAAACCACCACTTAATTCAAGGCAGCGTGCAGGAACAGAGCTAGGAAATAATAAAGTGATGGATGACTGTGACCCTCCTTTGGGTAGATTTCGACGAGTGGACAGCTGGATGGATCGAGTAAAGCGAAGAAAGGAGAACGGAGGGAGGGAGGGGGAGAAAAGAGGAGGAAAACTTGGTATTCAGAGAATCACTCCAACTTTTCATCTGCCCTCAGGCCGGGCAGGGGCTCAAGGGAATAACAAGCATCTCCTTCAACCCCTTTCTCTGTTCCCGGGATACAGAGAAGTAAAACTCTCTAAAAATAGTGTGACTGTATGCTTTGTGTGTGCATGTGTGTGTGTCTTCTAGCTAGAGTGGGCGGACTACATGCATAATGACTTCCATTAACCTTCACACTCTTGAAGGATGGTAGAAAGATTAACTGTGCATCGTGTATGCCACAACTACTATGTTAAAAAAAAATCTCTAAATTGAGTGTGTTGATGCTATTCTAGTCTGAAAATGTATTATTATCGCTGTAATGTGTGTGCATATGTATCATATCTTGTCTGGATGATACAGCCCGAGGCAGCCTCTAAGAAAATTTCTCTTTTGGTTCTATTTTTAAAAATAAAAGAAAAAGAAATACAAGAGGAAAAAATGTATCTTCAGTATGACCCATTTTAAAGTATATACTCCATTTTGTTCAGTTATCTGTGCAGTTGTGTTTTGTTTTATTTCGTCAAAGATATTGGTAACAGATCTGAAAATTGATTCCAAAACACAGACACAACAATTATGACAAGGCTTGATGGAAACATTGTTGAGTGGAATTTGTTTCTGGCTGATTGTGGTGTTTGTTTTCGTCTCATTTTTATGCTGAGCTTTATTTCCACTGAACAAACTAAATTGATTGAGAATGTTTGTCTCTATGTTTAGATTTTAAACATAGTGTACTGTTCAATCTGACAAACGAATCACTTGCACAAATCTGACCACATCTAGTTACTATATCCATGTTACATATACTACATTCCTAAGATGCAAGGGTCTTCTATATTTCAACCATGACTCTGTTAGTAAAACTGCTTAATATTCTGGATGTGAACTTCTTTTTATGACAACTAAAAATCAAACTGTGCAGAATAAAGAGGAGAGCCCAACAGAAAACACTGATACCCCTTGCCATAAAATTGTTGCCTGCCTTGCTGAAACTAAAAACACTGAAATATGTTTAAACTCTGAGTTGTGACCAAAGTTGACCAAACTTTAAAACTTTAAAAATTTGAACATCTTGCCATGACCTTTACTTGTGACCCTTGGCTGGGGGCTGGAGATAATCTAACAATATATAGGTGATATGGGTGAGGGAGAGCAGGTGCAGAATACAGCAGCCGGAAGGGTTGAGCAACCTTGGTTTCAAGAAATGCCAGTACAAGACAACACATTGGTACCTGCACACTTCCTACGGCAGAGTACGCGGCGTATGAGAACTGCTGCTTCGACAGGTCGTTTGGGCCGCGTTGGTCACAGGGGATCCCGTTTGGCAGGAAACATTGGTGACTAGACCTGTCAGTGATGGTGTTCGGTGTGGAACCAGGCAGACTGAGCAGAACGGTGTGATTGGATAGGTGGACATCGGTCAAACCAAGTCCAACCCACTGCCTATACAGGTATCTGGCTCTTGATTCCTCGCTGTCATCTGACAAGCTGGAAAAAGACCTGAAAAAGGTGAACAAAAAAAAACAGTTACTTTGGTGATTAAAAGAAATGAATATCCCAGTACTCTATTTCACAGAACTATAATTTTACATTTTTACAGAATCGTCGAAGCATATAAAAGGTGTTATCAAGTTCTGTCATTCAGCCTACAAGAGTTAATAACTTTTTAAATTCAGCCCATCTTCCCTTTAAGGTTTTCTCCTTGCATATCTTTGGACCACTTCCACAACATTTGCTTTCATAAGAGCTCTGTTATTTCAAGCATATGCAGGCATGTAATTTCACCATGGACCGTAAGCTTTGGACACAGAACAAGCACTGTCAGCAATCACAGCATTGCAAGATGGCGAAAGATGTACCCTTAGGCCCTCTCCTTGACTCAGGGACGGTTGGCATCTGAGGCTGAATCTCAGGTGGTTCCTGTAATCAGCCATCTTACGTGCTGTTTGTTCATACTGACGTACAAGCTTTAGGCAATCATTGCCAAAGTGGGTTAAAATGTCTTGATGCATGCTCAATCATCCAGGTAAGTAAAACCTGAAGAAGTCACTTGGATGAGTGATGAAACGTTTCTCCCACGGAAAACTTTATCTCCAGATGAACAGAATCAACTTTTGAGGTTTTACTTACCTGGATGACTGAGCATGCATCAAGACGTTTTAACCCACTTTGGCAATGATTGCCTAAAGCTTGTACGTCAGTATGAACAAACAGCACGTAAGATGGCTGATTACAGGAACCACCTGAGATTCAGCCTCAGATGCCAACCGTCCCTGAGTCAAGGAGAGGGCCTAAGGGTACATCTTTCGCCATCTTGCAATGCTGTGACTGCAGCCATTACCCAGCTCTCTGTGAATGGTACTCATGGCCTTTTGATTGGTGGCCTTTGATCAGTGGCGCCTTGTCGGTGGTTGTT
>VUQH01075008.1:0-13260 GCA_015106775.1 Etroplus canarensis
TCACCCTAATTTTTGAAGTTTGGTACCAGTGCACTTCTTCTCCATTCTTCAGGCATTCTCTCATTCTCCAAGATTGTGTTTAACAATCTGGTTAAAAAGTCCACTGCTCTCTCTCCTAGACATCTCTATGCCTCGACAAGTATGTCATTTGGACCAACTGCCTTTCCAGTCTTCATCATCTTCATAGCTGCCCTCACTTCCTCCTTACTAATACTCTGCACTTCCTGATTCACCATCTTCCCTCCCTCTGACCTCCTCTCTCTTCTCATTTTCCTCATTCATCAGCTCCTCAAAGTACTCCTTCCATCTTCTTAACGCACTCTCTTCACTTGTTAAAACGTTTCCATCTCTATCCTTAATCACCCTAATTCTGCTCCAATCACCATTTTCTCTCCCCTGGGAATAGTCTACCTCTTCATCAAGCTTACTCCAGAATTCCTCTTTCTCTTCTAAATTACATCCAACTTGTGGGGCATATGCACCAACAACATTCAGCATCACACTTTCAGTTTCCAGCTTCAAAGTCATAATTCTGTCTGACATTCTCTTCACCTCCAGAACACTCTTCACATACTATTCCTACAAGATCACCCCTACTCCATTTCTCTTCCTGTCTACACCATGATAAAACAGTTTGAATCCACCTCCGATGCTCCTGGCCTTGCTTCCCATCCACCTGGTCTCTTGCACACACAATATATATCTACTTTCCTTCTTTTAATCATATCAGCCAGCTCCCTCCGTTTACCAGTCATAATCCCGACATTTAAAGTCCCTAGTCTCACCTCCACCTTCCTACCATTCCTTTTCTTTCTCTGTCTCTGCCTCCTGACATGTCTTCCCCCTCTCCCCCTCCTTGGTCTTCGGCCAACAGTAGCATAGTTTCCACCGGCACCCTGTTGACTAATGGCACCGGAGGTGGTCGTTGTTAACCTGGGCCATGACCGATCCGGTATGGAAGTCGTGTTATGAATCCGCATATTTGATTTGGCAAAATTTTTACCCTGGATGCCCTTGTTGATGCAACCCTTCCCACTTACCCGGGCTTAGGAGCGGCACTAGGAGTACACTGGCTTGTGGGCCCCTGTGGCTGGGTTCACAGCAAAAACTCTAAATCTGAAATACAACTAATAATTTAAGATACTGCAAGTACCTTAATATATAGCAAATAATTTAAAGTATGCAAAAAACCTTCTAAATCTATAGCAGCAACAATGTAACATACTTCAGTTATTTCTCAGGAAGTAACTCAGAGCTGTTGTACAATTTTATGGCCAAGAGGACAAAAGAGTTCCTGTGTCTTTCTGAATAATGCCAACATTAATCAGCCAGTCACCTGGCAACAGCTCAACACGTTCAGACATGTAGACATGGTCAAAAGGACCTCCTGAAGATCAAACCAAGCATCAGAATGGGAAAGAAAGGGGTTTTAAGTGACTTTGAATGAGAGTTATTATAGTTTTGTATATTCTTATTAGTTTTTATTTTTATTTCATTCATACTATTTTATTTTCAATTCAGTTTAATTTCAGTTATTTCCTAGAGCAGCTTTGCTCATTTCAATTTACTTTGAAAATATTTAATTTTAGTTAACTTTTATTAGTTTCAGTGTTAATTTCAGGTTTCTTGATTACTATAATAATGGATGGTGCTTGCCAGGGGCACATTAACCAGAACCCTAACCCTCAGAGTAGAAATTGCATTAAAAACACAACACTTTGTGAAGACGGTTGACTCTCAGTCATGTCGACATCCTCAGTCTCAATAAACAGATGAACCAAGGCCTCATCAGACAGGCTGTCTTACCAAATTTGGCCAAATTGACAAAGACTAGAACTAAGGACATTTCCTGTATGTTGTTATTTTATTTTAGTTAGTTTTGTGCACACACAATATTATTTTACTAGATTTTTTTAAAACTAAAAATCTAGTTTTTACTTTTATTCCAGTTACCTAAAATTATTTTTCTCATTGAGTAGTTTTTAGTTTTTGTGTCTTCCTAGTGTAGTGGTGTACACATTCACCTTACAAGTGAAAGGTCCCCGTTTTGATTCTAGGTGGGGTCTCAAGCCCCTCTCACCATGGAGGGTTGTGTCAGGAAGGGCATCTGGTGTAAATTGCCAAATTACCAATGCAGATCAATCCACTTTGGTGATCCCTTGGGGGGAAAATACAATCGTGCAGCCGAAGGTACATTTTTAGTTGTAGTTTTAATGAACTATAATAACTTTGCTTTGAACATTGGCGTAGTTGTTGGTGCCAGACAGGCTGGTCTGAGTACATCAGAAACCGCTGATCTACTCAGATTTTCCAGCACCCATTTCTATATATATTTATTTATTTTTATTTATTTATTTATTTATTTTTTAACAAGAGTTTTCAGAAAGCATAAAGGAGGGCCTGCACGAGAACCTGCAAGACTCAACTCAGGGAAATAAAAACCTTCTTTCAGCGTACCGGGTTGTAGCTGTCCGTAAACAGAGCCTGATTAAAAACACCCAAACTTTGCAAGCAGAGTATCGTTCGGGTTAACGCTGGGGTTGCTTTATATTTACGCCGTCCAGGACACATTTTACCACTTCACTAGCAGGATGTGGGCTCTACTTATATGATTTGTAGCGTGTTGTAGTGACTGGGTTGTGCTTTACGTGTGCGCATATCTGCAGGCGTTTCCTCAGCAGCTTGGACAGCTGCGCTGCCATATTAGCACTAAGTGTTATTCTTGGCACAGAGAAGTGAAGTCAGCAGGTAAAACTTTAAAAATCTTTCAGTCTTTTTTACTATAAAGTCATGTATTTAGAGCTTTCGTGTGGGTGTTTCGCTTCTCACTGTTAAGTTTATTTCGGGTTCAAAGTTGCCTGAAGTTGACAATGTGACACTTCTACCTGAGGGTAAAGTTAGTTTGACAGATTGATGGTAGGTACATGTTACCAAGTGATAATTAGTAGGGAGTGTTTTAAAACTGCTGATGTTTTCCTTGTCTGTCTGTCTGTCTGTCTCTGAATAACAGCACAGCTAACAATAACATGAACAATCACTTCATTGTTGCAGCTGAGATGATCAACAGCCTGTTCCTCATTAATCATTTGGGAGACATCTTCCTGGAGAAACACTGGAAGAGTGTCATCAGCCGGAGTGTGTGCGATTACTTCTTTGAGGCCAAGGAGAAGGCGGTGGAGCCGGAGAATGTGCCCCCCATCCTGCAGACCCCACACCACTATCTCATCTCCATCTACAGGGGCAAACTCTTCTTTCTCTCAGTCATCCAGACTGAAGTCCCACCACTCTTTGTTATTGAGTTCCTGCACAGAGTGGCAGACACATTTCAGGTGTGTTTTTCCAGAATTTAGTAGCCAGATGGACTCTTTGATTGTGTTTACACTTGTTTTGTTGTGTATAGAAGTAGTTAGATGCATCTCAATCCATTTTCCCTTCGCAAATTTGACTTTATACTAAGTGTATCCTTGGAAAAAGGTGCAGTCAAAAAGATAAGTCACTGGCCCTATTAAATGCAAAACCGTAAATGATTCAAATTTGGTTGCTATCTACCATAGTTTCATTGCCTTTTGCAGTTTAATTCCGGTTTGACACTCACCAAAATTCCTGTTGAGGGTAATTGCTGCTGATGAGAACAGGGTCTTCAGCTATGACCCAGAGATAAAACAGCAGTCTTGTGTGGAAGAGCCCATTGTCTTTAGGCCTATAGGATGTTCATCAGATCTTCCAAGGTTTCTTCAAAAGTCATTAGTTTGTGGACTGTAAAGCTGTCCAATATGGACTGCTGAACCAGAGTCTTACTGCAGTGGTTTGATTTGTCTAAGGGAGTCTTGGCACATCATATCATGCTCACAGTGCACTGAAAAGGCTAATTTTTTTTGGTTACATTGACGCAAACTTTGCTCAGAACCCACCCTGGGAGGAAGAATTGGCTCCCTGTAATTTCATTCTCTTCCCTAAGATGAAATTCATGTTGCAGCATTACTGTTTCTGACACAGTGGGCGATAACTGCTGTGTTTCACAAATGTTCACCTCCAAGTGGTCAGAACAGGAATTCTAGGAAGTGATCCAAATGTAGCAGGAGCGTGGCTTGTGGTGAAGTGCTGTTCAAGTTGCTGACATTGAATTTAAATTTTGCGTGTTTTTTTTTAGCTTTATAGGCACAGTCTCTAAACTTTTTGATTGCACTTTGTATGCCTTGATGGGAGTGGGTATCTGCCATGTGACTACCATTTTTTACAGTCATCCTACTGTACCTCAGCGGTGTAATGGTGTAGTTACGGGGTATACCCTCCTGCTCTGGGCAGGGAGGTTTCGCTTTTACTTTCCCCATAGCAACCACAGATGTGTGTCACTGCATATCTTAAAGCAGTCAAAACTGGAAACTAGTGTTTACTACACACACAAATTTTTGTTTCATGACTTTAAATTTTAAGGCAGTGCTTGCTCCAAGACAACTTAAGCATCCTGATAAACCTGCACCAAAACTGGGGTGACACTCTGCCTTAAGGATGAATTCAGGGAACAAATATCCCTTACCATGCCTCACTTGCCCATATTACATAAATCAAGCACATCTTTGTTTATTTCAAATTTATCAACAAGTAAAAAAATCGTTTGTGTAAGCTAACACTTACACAAATGATTGGTGCAAGCTCGAAGGACACAATTCCAGACAATGCAACAGTCATGAGGTTGGATTACAACATTACACAAATAGACAAGTGTGCATGTGTGTGTGAAGTGGTGGAAGTGGAGGAAGTATTCACATTGTGAAAGTAACAATAGAAAAATTCTTCATTTTAAGCCAGAGAATCTATAGTTGAGTGTTTTGTATGTTCATGATGTAATTAATAAGAATGCACCAATTTGGTAAAATCTGGCCAGATATTATTGTTTAAAATAACAATTTGGCCAACAACTGATGCTTATATTCTGTTCTTGTTTTTATATATTGCCTTTTTTATATCAGCCAGACTAACTCTTCTAGTCATGTAATGTGACACGGCAAATGGCAAATGCCATCAGTAATCATCACCTTAATTTTGATGTCTACTAATACCCATGTTTAACCAGTACATCAGTGTATTGGTTTTTATCTCAAAGTTGGGAAATCCCAGTATTACAGCATCCACAACATTAAACACAACCTATAACAAATTATCTTGAATTAAGCAGAATTACTCAATAAAAATAGATATAAAATATAGCTCACCAAGGTAAAAATAAAAAAAAGAAAGGAGCATAGTTGAATAGAAAATAGTAAAATAAGATAAAGGTGCTCAATTTTTTTCTGTATTCCACATGCTGTTTACGGATAAGACTGAGGATTTTTTTAATAGGGCCTGATGATATCTCAATTTCATTACAGTATTTCATTTCAAGTTTAAGTAAATTACTGTTCAAACAGTGTAAATACCATGTATCTCACAGTCTGGTTCACTACACGCAAGCAAAATCATGGGGAGGACCGCTGACTTGACAGTTCATCAACATTCTCCACAAAGAGGCTAAGCCGCAGAAGCTCCTTGCTGAAAAGGCTGGCTGTTTGCAGAGTGCTGTATCGAAACATATTAATAAAAAGTTGACTAGAAGGGAAAAGTGTGGTAGGAAAAGGTTCACAAGCAACAGGGATGACTGCAGCCTTGAGAGGATTGTCAAGGAGAGTCAATTCAAGAGCTTAGTAGAGCTTCACAAGGAGTGAACTGAGGCAGGTGTCAGTGCATCAAGGGCCACTGTGCCCACATGTCTTTAGGAAAGCAGCTAAAACTCGAATTCCTCATCTCAAGCCACTTCTAAACCAGAGATGATGTCAGAAGTGTCTTATCTTGTCTAAGGAGTAAAAGTTTTGCTAAGTGGTTCAAAGTGTTTTTTAAAAATTTCAGATGAAAGTTAATTTTGCATTTAATTTGGAAATAAAGGTCCTAGAGTTTGGAGTGGAGATGGACAGAATCCAAAGTGCTTGAAGTCCAGTGTGAAGTTTCTGCAATCTGTGATGGTTTGGGGTACCTTGTCATCTGCTGCTATTTGTGGTCATTGGTCCACTGTGTTTTATCAAATTGAAAGTCAGTGTAGCCATCTACCAGGAGATTCATGCTTCCATATGCTGACAAACTTTATAGAAATGTCAGTGTCCTTTTCCAGCAGGTCTAAACACTTGCCAGCAGTGCCAAAACAAATGCATTTCTAAATTTTCATGAGTTTTAAGCCACAATCATTAAAATTAAAACAAAAAAGAATTGAAATATTTCGCATTATGTATAATGAATATAGGCTATATTAAATTTTAGCTTTTTGGAATTACAAAAGATATTTTATTTTCCACAATACTCGTTTTTTAAGATGCACTAATATATACGTTCAGTAAGATTTATTGTATACCGAAAAGAGAAAATTAACCTTCTAATGATGTATCTCATGAACTAGTTAGACACTTACTGTGAAGACACTGCTTGACTTTGCACCATATGAGCTGAGCTATGATGCCACTCTTCTACAAGTGCTGCAGATAATGCTGAGAGCAAAATAAACACTAGAATCGGTGTCCTGCTGCTGAACAAACTGTTTATAAATTACCAAAGAATTTTTTTTGCATTATGGTCTATTTAAAAAAAAAAAGCTCTTTAATATGCACATCGGCACAGATATATCTATGTCAGGTCAAATTGGTTGACAATTTGAGTCAAATATTGGCTTCAGTGTAAATGTGCTTTTTCTGACAGGACTATTTTGGAGAATGCTCAGAAGGTGTGATCAATGAAAATGTGGTAATAGTTTATGAGCTGTTGGAGGAGATGCTGGACAATGGATTTCCACTAGCAACAGAGTCCAACGTCCTCAAGGAGATGATTAGGCCTCCCAACATCCTGAGATCAGTTGTCAATACGCTAACAGGTAATCAAGGTCACCCTGACTTTGGAGAATTTAAAAACAAAGTACAAGTAAACTCTGTATTGTTAATGTGGACATTTATGGCTATGTGTATTTTCCAGGAGGTAGTAATGTTGGAGATACATTGCCAACAGGGCAACTGTCTAATGTCCCATGGAGGCGGGCTGGTGTTAAATACGCCAATAATGAGGCGTATTTTGATGTGACAGAGGAAATAGATGCCATTGTGGACAAATCTGGTACAACCAACCACTTGTTTGATCAGCACTTTTTTAAGAGTGTTAAGTCTCTTTCTTGCCTGTAAAGTTTTGTAATTGGCATCTGTCACTCCCCTTTTCCAGGTACAACAGTATTTGCAGAGATCCAGGGTGTAGTTGAAGCCTGTGTGAAGCTAAGTGGGATGCCCGACCTGACGCTGTCCTTTATGGTGGGTCATTTCCTCGTAGATCTGTTTTTCTGTGCGTTATGTGCTTTGGCCAAGTGTAAAATTCATTCACACCTGTTGTTTGTGATGACAGAATCCCCGTCTGCTTGATGATGTGAGTTTCCACCCATGTGTACGATTTAAGCGCTGGGAAGCCGAGCGTGTCCTGTCGTTCGTCCCACCAGATGGAAACTTCACGCTCATGACCTATCATGTCAGCTCTCAAAAGTAAGTGAATGCATAATTTCCTGTCTTATTTCACAGTTAAATGTATTTAAATAACAGATTAAAGATTTAAATAATACACCGCCGGTCTGATCACAGGCCAGAACTGATAAAAATCAGACCAATTATAAGATGTAAATAAATAAATTTGGTGCCAGTATGTGATCTGGTGTTCAACGTCTCCTAGCAATAATAAGGTCTTGCCATGTTTTTTTTTTCATGGCTTTCAAGTTGAAGTCTAGTTTTGTTCTGCAATAAAGATCCACAGACCATGCTGCTGTCTACCACTGTGCTCAGTTCTGTCTGATTCTTTTCTTAGCCTTGTAGCCATTCCAGTATACGTGAAGCAGAGCATCAATTTCTTCGAGACAGGATCTTGCGGTCGTCTGGACATCACCATTGGACCCAAGCAGACCATGGGGAAGACAGTGGAGGGTCTGATGGTCACTGTCCACATGCCTAAGGCTGTGCTCAGTGCCAACCTCACAGCTACACAGGGAACCTATACGTACGATTTTGCAACTAAGGTAACCAGTCACCTGCAAAGCTGTCCTAAGTAGTCATATAGTAAGACTGTGTTAAATGGGAGATTAGAATGGATGTTTGCCTTCTACTTGCTGAATTGCTTTTTTATGGTAGTTACTGTGTATTTAATGGCACTCCAGTCACCACAGGCCTGCCAGAGTGTGAAAGGGTCTGTGTTAAATGTTCTTGTGCAGTCATGTGGAATAGAAAATACACCCTCTTTCAATCCTAAAGTTTTACATATCAGGACATAATTTTAAAAAATCATCTGGTCCTCAGCACATCTTAAAATCAGGTAAATACAGCCTCAGATGAACAATAACACGTGACATATTAAACTGTGTCATCATTAATGTAACACAAACTAAGCCAAAATGCAGAAGCAGTGTGTTAAAAATTAACTACACCCTTATTGCTTTCATAGGACTTAAGAAGGTAAGTAGCAGCCAGGTGTGGCTAATGGAATGCACTTGATTAACTGATAATCAGTAAGTATGACAACCTCTATAAAAAAGCAGAAGTTTTGGTTTGCTGCTACTGGAGCGTTCAGGTGTGTGTTAACATAATACCAAGGAGAAAAGACATTAGCAGTGACCTTAGAGAAGAAATTGTTGTTGCCCAACAATCTGGGAATGGTTATAAGGCCAGTTCCAAATAATTTGAAGGACATTATTCTATAGTGAGAAAGACCATTCATAGGCCGAAAACATTTAGGACAGTTGCCAATTTTCCTAGGAGTGAAACATCATCCCAAGCAACGCGCAGAGAAATTTTAAAAAACACAAGTGCTAAAAAATTAGTATGGAATAAGTATGGCTTGTTCGGATGGAGTGGTAGGAAGAAGCCTCTTCTCTCTCTCACACACACAAAAAAAGCATGGCAGCATGGCTTAGGTTTGCAAAGTTGCATCTGAACAAACCACAAGACTTCTAGAATAATGTCCTTTGGAAAGATGAGACCAAAGTGGAGATGTTTGGCAGTCATGAACAGTGCAACATTTGGCAAAAACCAAATGCACCATATTGGCAAAAGCACCTCATTCCAACTATCAAGCACGATGGTGGAGGGGCCACAGGACCTGGGCACCTTGCAGTCATTAAGTCAGCCATGAACTCTTCTATACCAAAGTATTCTAGAGTCAAATGTGAGGCCATCTGTCTGACAGCTAAAGCTTGGGTCATCCCAGAGTATCTGAAGTGCACTAGTAAATCTATAGCAGAATGGCCAAAAAAGAAAATAATCAAGCTGTTGCAATGGCCCAGTCAGACTCTAAATGTCAACCCAATTGAGATGCTGTGGCAGGACCTTAAGAGAGCTGTGCATAACCAAACCTCAATGAACTGAAGCAACATTGTAAAGAAGAGTGGGCCACAGTTCAATTTGCCTATAGAGATTCTTCCACTGTGGTGTCCTTCTGGGAAACTACCAGGGAACAGCCAAAGGTTCTTTAATGACACTTTAATATGTCTTGGTCATCTGAGGTCATATTTACCTAATTTTAAGACCTAAGGACCCAATTACCTTGATATGTAAGAACTAGGAATTGAAAGAGGGTGAACTTTCTCTTTCACATGACTGTACATAGCCTTAGAAGTCCTCAGTTGTCCTACAGTGAAGCTGTTGGTATAAATATGATAAGAAAGAGTGGTTATGGAGAATATGGAAGTGAAATTTTAAAACATTTATTTCCTGTCTCTTTTGGTAGGTGTTGGTATGGGACATTGGAAAGCTTAACCCCCAGAAGCTTCCCAACTTGCGCGGCAGTCTGAGTATGCAGGCAGGTGTCCCCAAACCTGAAGAGAACCCCTCACTCAACATTGACCTGAAGATCCAGCAGCTGGCCATATCAGGTAATCCTCAATGTATGACCTCAGCTGAGTTTAAAGTCCATAACTGTAACAAGCCAGCCTTTTCAGCCATGTTATTTCCCCTTACCAATGTTTCTAAAGATATTAATGGTTACGGTAACACCAACACAGTCCTTGATTTGTGTTCCACTGCTCTCCACCTCTGTACAGGTCTTAAAGTGAGCCGTCTTGACATGTATGGAGAGAAGTACAAGCCATTTAAAGGGGTCAAATATGTGACTAAAGCAGGCAAATTCCAAGTGAGAACCTGAAAAATTACTGTGAGAAGTTTTCGTGCCAAAAAAGAAGCAGGGCTGCCTCACTGCTGAGTCAACTCTCCAAAAAAGTTTTAAATATCCATTGGCTCATTGTTATTAACAATTGTGCGGTTTTATAGCTATTTAATTTATGTTTGGCATTACATTTGTATGACCTGTAAAGGGAAGCCTTAATAATCAATGTGTTGAAGTGCTATTAGTTTCTATCCAGTTTGAATGTGTTGCATTGTATGAATCATTCCTCTCTTTATATCTTTTTTTTAAATCGTTTTAACTGACACCTTCTGAGTGTTGCCTAAGGGGAATATTTTTGGTTTGAAAAAGGACACTTGCAGCTCACCACCATGCTTTCTGCTATACCACTGCACCTAAATGATATTGCTTGCATGTTGCCTGGGAGTAAACGGACCTGCCTTTGAAAATCTTTTTACATAAGTTAGCCAGTTTTTTTTAATATATATGTTTATTTTTGAAAAATGAAACTCTTATCTACATTACTGTAGGTAATTTTGCACACACACCCTCTCTAATGTGGCCTTGTATGAACAGGTTAAGATTCTTTGCAAAGCACAAGCTATAGCACAAAACTGCATGTTTTGGAGGCCTGAAGACATTTTTAAAACACATCTTATAACAAAGTGTGGTGATAGTACTTTGACTTGCGTGGTGTACAACAACCTGCAATATGCAGCGATTCAGACAGGCTGTTAGGAACAGTTCTGTGAAAATCTGAAGATCCTCAAATAATCTTTAATGCAACTTCTTTACTCAGCACAGCATTTGCACAATCAATTGTTCATGTGGGAAATACTACTTAAAACTTGTGTATGAAGTTGAATATGTATGTCAGTTTATAAGACGTCTTATAAAAACTTCAAAATGAAGTATTTGTTTGTGTGTGCTTTTTTTCTTATTTTTTACCCATGTTAGCAGATCCTCTACTGTGACCTATCCTCACCCATAAGCCCAAAATGTATAGTTGGGTCCCGAAATATTTGGACAATGACACAAACGTCCTGCAATCATCCACTACGTCTTCGATGGACGTCCAGGCCTTTTTATGTTGCTAAGCTCTCCTGCCTTGTCCGGCCTGTCTTCACTTGTATTTGACCATGTGTTGTGGCTTCCCAACCACAACTTCCATATGCAAATACCATACTTGCATTTTTTTAAATGATAAAGAAATGGTAAAAAGTCCAATCCAGTCCACGACACATCCGTTGAATTATTAGAGAGCGTTAATTACTAAACCCTTCTTATAATGTGATGTATAAAACCTTAAAATTAAAACCTTCATTTTACAGTAAGTTGCTCTCTTGGGTTCAGATCTGGTGACTATGGAAGCCATTTAAACACAGTGAACTCATTGTCATGTTCAAGAAACTCATTTGGGATTATTTGAGCTTTGTGACACACACTGCTGTCCTGATGGAAGCAGGCATCAGAAGATGGGTACACTGGTCAAAAAGGGATGGAAATTGTCAACAACACTTAGGCTGGCTGTGGTGTTTAAATTATGCTCAACTGATAAGGGAAACAAAGTATGCTAAGAAAATATCCCCCACATCACCAACCTGAACTGTTCAAGCAAAGCAGGATGTTTGCTTCCATGCTGTTTTCCCCAAAATCTGAAATTACCATCTGAATGTCACAACAGAAATCCAGACTCATTTCAATTTCAAATTTCTATTGTCCAGTTTGGAGAGCCTGTGTGAACTGTAGCCTCAGTTTCCTGTTCTTAAGTGGTACCTGGTGTGGTCTTTTGCTGATGTAGTTTATCTGCTTCAGGATTTGACATGTTATGGGGTCAGAGATGCACTGCGTATCTTGGTTGTGATGAGCAGCTATTTTAATTACTATTTCCTTCCTATCAGCTCAAAACAATCTGACCAGTCACCTCTGGCACCTACTAGACATTTTTACTCAGAGACTTGCCGCTCACAGGATATTTTTTCTTTTTTTGGATCATTCTCTGTAAACCCTGGAGATGGTTGTATGAGAAAATCCCAGTAGATCAGCAGTTTCTGAAATACTCAGACCAGCCTGTCTTGCACCAACAACCATGCCACATTCAAAGTCACTGAAATCACCCTTTTTTCCCCATTCTGATGCTCAGTTTGAACTTCAGCAGGTCATCTCAATCATGTCTACATGCTAAAATGCATTGAGTTGCTGCCATGTAATTAGCAGATTAGATATTTGCATTAAAGATCAACTGAACAGGTGTACTTAAAAAAAAAAAAGCCGTGGTGAGTGTATATGGATGTAACATTAAATCCTGTACGTTTTGGATTGTGAAACGCTCATCAGCGTCAGTGTTACTATATGTGCAGTGCTAAATAGCCAGTATTGGCGTGCTAACACAAAAACTTAAGCTGATAAACTCAGGTAGGGAGACCGGGGATGGTTGTAACATTTTGACATTTTAATCTGTGTCCGGCAGGTCTTTTAAGCCAGTGCACTCAAATTTTGATAGAAAGTAGTTACATGTGTCTGCTATTAAATGGCATAGCTTTTATCTCTGCAACACAAACAGAAAATGTGTGGTCTAGTCCCAAACACAAGGGGTGAATTGTTACAATTCACCCCATAGCCCGGGTTAGTTGTAACATACCTGGGGTGAAATGTAACATTATGAAATAAGGATAATGACAAAAACATGATGATACTGAAAGCTTTTTATTCAGCACCCAAATCACTTATAACATTTAACATACGTGTGTGTGTGTGTGTGTGTGTGTCTCTGTTTCTGTGTGAGTGAGTCATGTGTGTTAGTTACTGTCAGTCATAGTAGTGACAGACATTTGAACATTATAATAAAAACTGAACAAAATGTGAACCAGCTTCCACAACTGAACATTAATGTGTGTGTGTGTGCACAAAGTTGTTAGTCTCCATCAGAGTCACAGTGGTGACAGATGTATGGCACTCCTGATGTGCAGGCTTCGTGTGCCCACAGCCTACAGGTTATACACTGAACCCAAGCTTCTTTTGGCTTTGAGTTATTGAAGTGTTCCATGCACACAATACAGAAATTCTCATCAGTATCTGAAGAATCTGTGTTCTGTGGCT
>VUQH01075010.1:0-20721 GCA_015106775.1 Etroplus canarensis
CGTATACGTACACGCACACACACACACACACACACACACACACACACACACACGCACGCACTGACGCACGCACGCACGCACGGACACACGTTGGGCCACCCCCGATGCGCGGGAGAGAGGATGCACTCCAAGCTCCGCCATGACCCAGGGATGCAGCCATCCCGGCCCCCAATCCTAGCCCAACCCCCCCCCCCCCCCCAAAGGGGTGCCAAAAACCGGGGTGTATGGAGACCCAACCTCTCCCCCCACCAGCCCTCGACCTATGTTGTGTGTATGCATGTTGTTTGTGTGTGTGTGGTGTGTGTGTGTGCGTATGTGTGTATGTAGGTGTATGTATAATGGTGTTGAAACTACGTTGCTATTAAAATTTGGGGAGAGGGGGCAAGAGTGGAGACGCACTGTCGGGTGTGACAACTCCTCACGCCCCCCCACAAAGGACCCCTCTGTGTCTAAGGTGCAAAAAAAAATTGAGGGGAGGATGACAATGAGGGGGTGAGTGTGGCTACCTCCACAGCCCTACCCACCTGACTCTGGATTATCATCCTGCCCCCCAAAATCCTATGTGTGGAGTGACATGTAATAATCCTAAGTGTCTAAATTGTAATTTGTAATTGTAACATTTCATCAGGTCTCCCACACAAACTAACATGTAGCAAAATAAAATGTCATTATAAAGTTGTGCAATAACAAAGGAGCCAAACAGACTCAGCAGTTAGGCCAAAACAGCATTGCCATTATCATTTCCTGTGAGCAGTGCAGCAAACAGGAACACACACAGTCATATTCATACACACACACACACCCACCCACACACACACCCACCCACCCACACACACAGTTTATCATCAATGTCCTGCGGGCCGCATGGTACCAAATCAGCATTTGAGAGCAACACATGTGAATACATAACCACACATACACATATTATTGAAAAGTGTCTGAACTCAGTAATTTGTATCTCCACTTCTCGACAGACATACTCTAATGCATCAGAAAAATCATTACCAGGTAACCAACAACTCCACAAAATCACAAGATCTTTAGTATTCTGTCATGCTCCTGCGAAACACACTTAATGAACACAAAAAAATCCATTTTTAATCAGTTCTTTTGGTGACTTATCTGTAAAGACATGATAAACTAACTTTGAAAGAGCAAAATTATTTCAAAACACACACACAGCACAGTCAAAGTCACTACTCAACAATAACAACTGCACAAATACAATTATTCTCAAAAATACAGCTCATCCAAAATGTATAACACTGTGCAGATAAGATGCATCTTACCCCAAAGCTCAAAAGTACAAGCCAAATCTCCTGTAGAAGTAGATTTTTATATAAAGGCAATGCTGTATATTATCCAGAAAATCTACATTTAGGAAGAAGAAACCTTTGCTCTGTCAAAGACTTCTCCTCTCTAGAGTCTACTCAAGTAACGCTCTTTCTTTGAACAATGTGAATAAACGTCTCAAACAAATGAGATTAAAATCCTTGACTCTTAACAAGAACACGTCATCCAGGTTATATACTAAATTTGCACAGAATGCAAATCACATGTAAAATTGTCCATTTTAATTTAACAAATGAATATGTAAGGTCATCTGTGGAGATCATCTATGCTGAGTGGATTTTAAAACTAGCATCAGGTGCAGTGGTTACAAAGGGAAGCTGTGGTGCAGAAGAGTCTAAGTTTACTCTACAAGGTTCGCTCATCTAATCTAGTCTAGATCAGTGTTGAGGTTAAGTGTGTAAATGGGTGGTACAGGGATTCCTCTACTTGTTGAGGTTTTTCAAAGGTGTTGCAGAGTCAGGTTCAATGAAAAATAAATGAAAGGTGTCTGATTGAGAGGCCAAATGAACATCTCCTTATCTGCTGAATGCTGCACAAGGTGTTGATGAGCCTTCTTCATCCTTATTCATTTCACTGCGTAGTCTCAACTTGTGGGTTAACATGATACACATCACAATAGAAGGGGCCACTAATAACAGGCAAAGTGTTTCTTTTTTGCAGCATGCATTCAATGTCATTGTATAAAATGTTTTTAATACTCACACAAATCCAGCTTTAAGTCTATTATGGACCTTTTTTAAAAACCACGCTGTCACCTGCAAAGCCTTTTTGAGTTTACTCAACTAAAGAATTATGTGTTGTATCAATTTAAATTTTGAGGTTAAATCAAAGGGCTAAGATTACTATTCTGATCTGTGTGAATATTTAGTGACATAAATGGTCCCAACAATATTTTAGGCATGTCATACAAATTTTAAAATTTCATGCCTGCAGCTTTTCTTTTTTTTGGAGTTGACTCCTCTATTTGGTGAGACCTGAAAGGGTTATTCTCCGTGGAGCCTCTAGGAGTACTCTTGAGTTGTGTCGCATCTACTGTATAAGAGACTTATGGACAGCCAGGCTGTTGACAATGCAGACACATACTGTGATTCCTTATGTGGAGCATTAACATAGGAGGGTGCATCTGAAAGTGAAAATATGTATAAGATTAATGTGCCTGAGGGAACTCGTGTGTTCATCTGTTCTTAGTATCATCCTTTCCACCTGCATCTACTGAAAACCTATTTGAACAATTAACTGGGACGCACAGGGGGTCAGCCCTGATGCCTCACAGTCAGTGTGGAGTTTGCATGATCTCCCTGCGCATTGTGTCGGTTTCCTCTGGTTACTCCAGCTTTCCCCCACAGTTCAAAGACATGCATGTCAGATTAATCAGCAATTCTAAACTGGCCCTGGATATGTGTAGATAAAGTGAATAAAACATTGTATGAATGCATGGTTAAATGTGGCCTGTAGTCTAAAGCACACTAAGAGGTCAATAAGCCTAGAAAAGTGTAAGAAAAATGCCTTTCCATTTTCCAGTCCAAAGGGAAACCTGGTCTCCACTTGCATAATAATAACCATTCAAAAGGAACCCAGAAATAAAGGTATCTTTGAACAAGTTGAGAATTTTGCCAAAACTCAAATTAATTCACAATTATCTAAAGCCATGCAGTGCATGACGATGTCAGGGAGGCACTGACATATTTACTGTGGACTGTGTCAGCTGCTTAGTAAGATTAGCAGCTTTTGATTCCAAATGTTATGGCACACAAAATCTCTACTCCCCAGACTTGAGAAACTGCATCTATACATTATAACTTTTAACAAACAGATAAATGTTGTTCTTATAAATAGGTTCTCTCAACTTTAGATATTCTTGAAGACTACTTAAGGAAATGACAAAGCCTGACTGCGAGAGGTCAGGCTGTGTTGAAAAATAAAGGTGGTCATACCAAATAATGACTTTTAAGTTCATTAGAATTGTACAAACTCTGTTTTTGCCTCAAGTACTGAATTTTCAGTTATGTTTGCACATGTTTCAATAAATCACTGCAACTATTTCCCATTGTTCTTGCAAAATATAAAGAAATTATGGGTGGCTCAAGACTCTTTCACAGTACTGTACTGCTTGGTTAGCTGACCATTTCGTCTAAAATATTTGCTCACTGAACTTAAAAGACCTGTCAGATTAACAATTTTGAAGGACTTTTTACAGTGCAAAAAAGTTTTATTTTACATTCCATGCAAGTGTCAGCACTTAAGGCAGTTTATCACACTTCACACAGCTCCCTCTGGAGGCACAAAAGACGATATATGAGCTTTTTTCCACATGTGCAGTAGCACATCCTCAAGACCTGTAAACAGACTTTTATGTGTAAACTCCCATCTACCCAACACCAGGACCACTAAAGACTAGGAAAGACTGCTTCCAACACAGTCAATAAACACTGACAGAAAATGCAGTTTATTCCCTAATGCATAACTGAAGAAAGAAAATCACTATTATGCAGAAACAGCCTTTCAATCAGTGTCACAAAATGGCCAAGAGCCTCGAGCTGAGGGCCCAGCTCACAGGACAAAGTCACATTAAGCTACTATAAAAAGAATAAAGAACAAACTGACATTACTGTCATAAAATGGGCAATTGTTGCAGCAGCCACTTCTCTATAGAGGCTATACATACTGTTAGTGCACTCAGCCATGATTAGACAGGCAATGAAAGATGGAGGCTGCCCATTCCATTTTTTCCATGCACATTGTATTTGACAGTGTTATCTCTTTGATGATTATTAACTGTGGCCCACTGGGATCTGCTCCAGGCTAATGTAGTGGAAAGAGACGAGGCTGCGGAAGCATTTATGGGCCAGTTTTACTGTACCTCGGGAGCCATCCAGAAGGGGGTTCCCACAGAGGTGTTCCTCCTCAGACGGGTATTTGTCAGCTGGGCTGAAACACCTGCAGGGCAGAGAACAAGATTCAGTGGAGACAATTCAAAGTATCTCAATAACATTTTTTATTTATACAGAGATCACACTACCAGGTAAAAGTGATGATCTGTGAAAAGGAAAACAGTGCACAGAAAACAGCAGGTTGCGGCTCAAATGTTATGGAGCTGAATGGATAGACTGATGGAGCTGTCGCTATAGTGACAAGGAGAAAAAACAAAACGTACTTGCACACACTCACACAAGCATCTGCAGTGCTTTTTGTTTTCTTTATCCAAATGATAGATTGCTGTGAATTACAAATTCTCATTTGCTTGCGAGTAATTTTTGCAGGACATTTCAAGAACAGCATTTGAATACAATTCAACTGTGAGCAGGCTCGGGTGGCTGGAGACATTTCACCTTCTCTCAGAACAAGATGTATCTGAGTGATTTATTATCTTATCTTACGCCAGGGAGGGCCAAGCAGCAGAAATGTGACTGCAGAGGGAGAAAAGGGGCATGTACGTCCTAAAGTGTGTGCGTGTGTGTGTGTGTGTGTTAATGTGCCTGACAAGGAACATGCTGACCCACAATCGTGACTTCAGTCCAGTCCAGACAAATCAGTGTTATGCCATACTGTGATGTATCCCAGGGCAGGCTCTGCTGAAGCAGCCGGCCAGATCAAGAGCAGCAACCAGGACAAAAGCAAAGCCTCAAGACAAAAGCAGCTACCCACAAACAAAAGGTGATGCACTGATGCACGACATGCTGCTGCAGAACTGCGTCTCCGTCTTGTACTTGATGTTTTTATACGCATATGAGGCGCACACAGAATCTGCGAAATGTGTTTTAGCAGCCAGACGTGCAACATAAAAGCTTTTTTGCGAAATGACAGGGTAATTTGAGGAAATGTACCAACAAAATATCCAGATGGTGGAAATGCATAAAAATCTGCTCAAAAACATGAAAAGCGCACAGACGTGCACAATCCCAAGCTATAAACAAGAGCAAAACAAAGACATTTAAACAACATAAATGAATTTCCAACCGTGCCAGCAACTTTATAATATAAAAGCGTATTCTGTGTACCCGTTTAATTGCTGTCGCTGTTGGTGCTTAGGGGTTAAAACCAGGGGTGGAGAGAAATGCCAGGATGAGCAGTGCAGAGGAAAACGGTTCTGTGGCAAACATCAAAAGGGATTATAATCATGTGCAGGAAGGCGGGGGGACATGGGCATAAGGCTGACACACACAGGGACAGTCACATAAAACAGCAAAAACACTAACATCACCCCACATTAGTGAGGGCAAGCGCATAGTTTTACATGGATTCAGGTGCAAAGAAGCGTCAAACCTAACTTCCTCATGTCTGCGATGAAATATACAGCATGTGAGGTACATCAGCGTGTGCGAGTACAGGAACACAAAGCGCCCCCTATTAAAGCTCTCTCAGCCCTCTGTTTCCACTACATTAGCCCGGAGTGGAGCCTGGTGGGCCACACTTAATAATCATCACAGAGATAACGCCATCAATTAGAATATTCATGAGAGACCAATGAGCGAACAGCTCTCCTCATTCTTCTGCTGCTCTTTTTGGGTCCATCTCTTTGCTATTCTGTTTCTCTGCTGGCAATGAGTCACTGCGGGGGCTTTATCTCTTCAGCTGCTCAGCGTAGCATGAGCACCCTCCACATGAAAAACCATTAATCCCTGTGTGACGCAGTACCCGCGTGTCGGATGCCCCCCCCCCCTTGCCATTTTCATCACTCTGCAAGTTTGATTTTACCCTGCTCCTCCTTTGTGACGTCACAAACCTCATGCAAATTTCAAGTGTCAGCAATGTATAGACTGGCAAACTGGAAGTCACAAAAGACGTAGGAGCTATTTTTATGAAAGATATTTCAGTCTGTGTACCCTTTGAATCCTTCGAATTGCTCATTGCTGGAAGTTTATAAAACTGGAGCTTTATCCGCTCTGTTTTCTCCCACTTTTTTTTTTCAGAAGAATGACAAGTTTACTTTAAGTCAGCTTTTGTTATTGAAAAATTCCTGTGGTCAGGACTGACTGGAATAAATCTATAACCACGCTAGAGGCTCTGCGAGGGGGGTATTTGCTGATGTTCAATATCAGGTAGCCAGCCTCTTTTTACTGGAGCAAAAACCCAGACTAACCTTTCAGCTGATTGTAATTCAAGTGGTTTTGAAGCTTGAAAGTTCACATTAAAGTTACTAATCAAACAACTGTGTTGTTACCTGCATGACTCATGTTCTTTAATTATCTGCATAATGGGCAGGCAGAAAAAAGAAACAATTAAACGTGCCTTTTCATGTGTTCAGTTCATGTGGAGGGGCTGTCGGTACTATTTCAAAATGACATGACTATGCAGCCTAGTCTCACAGCTAAATGTGAACTAGTCACGAAAAAGCAATCCATTTGCCTGCGTTCATGACACAAACTGACACTTTTATTGTGATAGTCACTACAAATATGTAAAAAAAATATTTCAGTAGGAAGTACTCTCACTGGCCACTTGATTGGGTACACTTTGCTAGTACCAGGGTGAACCCTCTTTTACCTTAAAAACTGCTTTTATTCTTCATGAAATAGATTTAACAAGGTGCTGGAAACATTCCCCAAAGATTTTGGTCCATATTGACCTGACATACTGGCATCAAACAGCTGCTGCAGATTTGTCAGCTACACATCCATGATGTGAATCTCCCTTTCTATCACATTTTAAAGGTGCTCCTTTAGATTGAGATCTGGTGATGATGGGGGTCATTTTAGTACAGCGAATCCACTGTCATGTTCAGCATACCAGTTTGACATGATTTGAATTTTGTGACATGGTCCATTATCCTGCTGGAAACAGCCATTAGAAAATAAGTACAGTGTGGTCATAAAGGAATGGACATGGTCAGCAACAGGACTCAGGTAGGCTGTGACATTTAAGCGATGCTCAGTTAGTATTAATGGGCCCAAAATACATCAAGAAAATATCCCATACACTCCTATACCAACACCACTAGCCTAAACTGTTGATAAAAGGCAAGATGATATCGAGGCTCATCAGACCAGGTAACAATTTTCCAATCTTCTATTGCGTGATGTTGGTGAGTCCATGTAAATTGCAGCATCAGTTTCTTGTTCTTAGCTGACACGGCTGGCCACTGGTATGGTCTTCTGCTGCTGTCGTCCATCTGCTTCAAGGTTAGATACATTGTGGGATGCTCTTCTGCATACCTTGGATGTAATGGTGGATATTTGAGTTACTAATGGCTTCATATCAGCTCCAAGCAGTCTGACCATTCTTCTCTGACCTCTGGCATCAACAGTGTATTTTCCCCAGAGAACTGCTGCTCGCTTGATGATTTTTTCTTTTTTTTAACAATTCCCTGTAAAACCTGGAGATGGTTGTGAGGAAAAACCTCAGTAGATCAGCAGCTTCTGAGACCAGCCTTTCTGGTACAACAGCAATGCCACTTTCAAAGTCACTTAAATCACCTTTCTACCCTATTATGAAGCTCAGTTTGAACTTCGGCAGGTCGTCTTGACCATGTGTACATGCCTAAATGCACTGAACTGCTGCCATGTGATTGGCTGATTAGATAATGAGTGAGACTGAGAAAGATTAGAGGTCATGACAATTTAATGAACTGCCACGAGACTGCACTGGAGTATGATGGCAACGTGCAAAGTGTGGTAAGCGCAAAGTAACTATTCACTGCCACAAATTCAACAGCAAATCTCTACAAACACTTGCAAAGGCAGCACACTAACAGAAGCTAACAATGAGTGTATGCTGACAATAAATCAAGTAGCTAAAACTTGATTTAAAGGAGAGATTAACAGGACTGTAGCGTTGTACACAGTGGCCAGAATGTTACTGATTTCCACAGTCGACCATTGTTGGTATCACAGTTTTGAGGTAGATCAGTGTTTTTGGAAATCCCGATATAATTTTCAATATCATCTTAAAAGCAGACAGATGGGATGAGATGGAGGCGGATGATGCACTGTGGCGACCCCTAATGGGAGCAGCCGAAAGGAGAAGAAGTAGAAGAGCTTAAAAACAGAAGCTTCCCTCTCTTTTAAACTGATACAGAGATCACTGTACTGAGATCATGTAGAATCGTGGAAAGCACAAATATACCATAGAGGGCAGTCTGTATTGGTGAATAGTCAGCTGAGCTCAGTGAGCTGTGAAAACTGGTGACATTAAATAAACTGTAACTAGATTTTGGGAGTATTTTGATAAAGGTGAGACAGTCAACACGAAAAGCCATGCAGGCGATTTACCTCTAGAAAGTTGAGACTAAATAGAGTAACACTGGATCTCAGTTCATCCCACTGACATACTGGTGTCTGCTGTAGCCGCAAGTGCCATCGAGTCATCCCTCAATAACAGAAGAATGGTAAATGGACTAGTATATAACACTGTACTACTCTAGCTTAACACTCAAAGCACTTTTTCATACATTCACCCAGTGCTTTAGTCTTTAAGCACTATCATGCACATGCTCACACGCCGACAGAAGCATCAGGAGCAATTTAGGGTTCAGTATCTTGCCCAAGGACACTTCAGCATATGGACCAAAGGATCAAAGCAGCCACCTAAAAGGTTGATAAATGACACACTGAGGAAAAGCTATCCCAGAAAAATGCAGTGGTGTCCCAGGCTGCTAGTTTACTAATTGACTAAATGGAGATTTAAATTTAGATGAATCTAGTGGTCTAAAATTAAAACAAAAAACATTAACAGGGTCAAAACATTAGCCGTCTTTCTGTATACGATAATTACACATGCATATGAAGGCCCGTGTCCACAGTCAGTGTTGACAGCACTTCAAGTCCTTTAGACAAAAGCAACTTCAGCACTTAGCATTTTTTCTTTACATACTTGCAAAGATCAGGAAGGCTCAGGACTCATGATTTCAAAACTGTATATAATAGCAGAGGGGAAAACTTCAAATAAGATGGTTTTTGTAACCTAGCAACAATATAAAAATGAATTAATGGATTTCCATGGCCACAAACAACAGGTAGCTGTACATCCTGACAGTGAAGTGGTGTTATTCATTAATGCATTAATATTTACTTTGATAAAGCAGTATTCTTATAGGTGGCAAAGTTTAACTGCTTAGTCAACTAATCCCTCTTATCCATATTTTGATTCATAGTGACTTCTGAGCCTTTAGACTTTTGGGGCTTTTTTAAAAAAACACAAATACTGTTGTATACAGGGCTCTGTGTGGGCCAGTCAAATTCTTCCACACCAAATTCATCCAGCCATGTGTTTATGGACCTTGTTTTGGGGCACAGTCATGCTGGAACAGAAAAGGACCTTCCCCAAACTGTTCAAACGACATTTGAAACAGAATTGTCCAGAATGTCTTGTTCAGCTGAAACATTAAAATTTCCCTTCACTGGAACTAGGGAGCCCAGGCTAACCCCAGGATACAATGCAGTCGTGCAGTTTCTAGCTTTTGCAAAATCAGACTCATCTCAGACTGAGAGATACAAAAGTGTGATTCTGCACTCCATAGTTACCACTGTTTCCACCACTTCAACTGCTTCCAGCTGGTGATATGCAGTGTCATGTAATGCTTGCATGCAACAGCTTAACCATGGAAACCCATGCCATGAAGCTCCCAGCACATAGTTTCTGTGCTGATGTCAATGCCAGAGGAGGTTTGAAACTCTGCAGTCACTCAATCAATTTTACACAAAATGCACCTCAGCGTTTGGGGACCCCGCTCTGTAACTTTACATGGTCTGCCACTTTGTAGATGAGTTGCTGTGGTTCCTAAATGCTTCCACTTCATATAAATACCACTTATAGATGATCGCAGAATATCTAGGAGGGAAGAAATTTCACCAGCCACATTGTTGCAGTGGTGATATCCTATTACTGTCACAGTCTTGCATTTTTATAGTTTGGTTTTGTGTAGTTGAAGTGTCTTCTTGCTCTTTAAGTTTTCTTGTTTCTTAGGGCCTTTTGTACTCTCAGTTATCTTCTGTATTTGCTTCCTTTGTTTATTTCTCTATTCTAGTTGAGCCCTGCCTTGTTTTATTTCTGTTATTGCATTTCTGTTTGTAGTCACACTCGTTGAGCCTTCCTATGTTGCTTTTCAGTTCCCCAGTATTTTCCCTGCTTTGTTCTTGTCTGTCGTCATGTCTGCGTTGTGTCATATTCTGTCTTGTTTTCTGTTCCTGTTTTATTTTGAAGCCTGTTCAGGCTTGTGCATTTGTGTTCATTTTACTCCCTGCTCCTGATTGTTGTCACCTGCGTACCTCTCCCTCCTGTTTCTTGTTTGCTCGTTAATCTGTTTCTTTTTATACTCTGTCTCTCTTCAGTTCAGTGTTGCGTTGTTGATGATGTTTCCTCCCCGCAGTAGTGTGAGTTTTATTAGTTGGTTTTTTCCAAGAGAAGTGTTTCAGTTTATGTTGATCTTTTGGCAAAAATCTGTCTCGTCTCCTGGAGTCCTGTGTTTGGGTCTTCTCCTCACTCACACTCAAGATCATGACAATTACAGTACCACCCTGTACTTCAGTGAGCTCTTTAGAACTCATTCTTTCACAAATGTTCGTAAAGACAAACTACATGGCAAGGTGCTTGATTTTGATACACCTGTGGCAATGGGACTGAATAAAACACCTGAAGTCAATGATTAAGGGGTGTGGCCCAATACTTTTTTCGATATAGTGTACATATGAACGTATTAACATATTCAGTGATATGAAAAAAACTGATATTCCCCAAGCCTTAAAGCATTCAGTCATCACATTTTTCCATGAAGTGATCTTTGGGCTGTTTTTCATCTAATTTACTTCTGGTTATACTTTAACACTGAAAGAAAGCCTCGTATGTCAGGGATATGTCCTGCTATTTCAGTATATGTAAGTGTAGGGTTAGTCCAGAGATCATTAAAATCTGTTAGACTTCAGTCCAATGGGAACTATAAAGCAGATTTTGAGGTATTTCAGCCTCCAGAGACCAACAAAGCCAAGACATTAATCAGGACATTTACAACTCGAGGCTCTAGGCCAAAAATCTTTCTTCTCTAGCTTTCAGAATCACTCTCATATTTTATTCCACATCCTCCTGTGTCCTTCCTTTACCTCCTTTCCTAAATTGTTCCACATGCATTTGTTTTGGAGAGCGATCAAGAATATAGTGTGAGCAGATAACAGTCACTGATAGCAGCAAATATTTATTCCAAAGAGATAGGCTAACTGGGAAGGTGAGACCACACAGTGATCAGTGGTACCACTGGTTTACAGCAATCATTTTTATGTGTCCAAACAAATGTGGTAATAATTCATTGATGACAAAATATCACAACCTGAAACATAATTACTTCCTATCTGGATACTATGAGCTTAGTGGCAAACAACATGGTAAACTGAAACCTGCTTTCTGTTCTAACTCACAATGTTTGTATGTAATAAATTCTTTGGAAAGATATGGTATCCTTCCTATCTTGGAAATTCATTACAGGTTTAACCAGAGAGACATCAAACATTTGATACGATGTTCTTAAATAAACACCAGACAGTATTTTGCAGAAATAATGACTAGGTGTTTTCAGGGATGCCAGGAATGCAAGAACTTCAGATAAACAGTTTCAGACAACGTGTGGTATCTTCTGTGAGACTTTATAGCCCTTAGTGCTTTATTTAATATAAAAATATCACTTTTAAAAAAAAAAAATTGAGGCAAAACTGTAAACATCAAGTGGTTCATGGCTTGAAGTAGAATAAACTATACACTCATATGAAAAAGAAAGTGCACCTTCTTTCAATTCTAAGGTTTTAAATATGAAGGTGCAATCAGTGACTCCAGCTCACCATCCATCATAGTTCACAGGTTATTGTAATGTGTGAATTACAGAAAGAAAGTGATCCATTTTCTTTTAAATGGTTGGCTATATTGTGTAAACTAATGAAAATTCACTAAGGAGTTAAGGAGGCTCACAACAAAGACATCCAGGACAGCAACCCTAGTTCGTGACAGGCCCTAACCTAGCTTAAGACATTATTAGGCCATAAATAAACCTAATGACAGAAGTCAGAGGGGCACATGCAAACACTCATTTTATGAACTTTACAATCCGATTCTTGTGAAAATGGAAATGTGGCCATGAAATGATGAATGTAACTTTGAATACAATTTGGGTAAAGACCTATTTTACTACAATACTCTAGGAGAAGTGGTGATGTTTATGAATTGTGCATGGACAGACAGATGGATGATGGATGAATCACCATGGCATTAGCTCATTGGTCCTTTGGGCAGAGCCACTGAAAATCCTCAGGTCCTTAGCAGGTCTTAAAATTAGATAAATATAACATCAAATGAACAACAACACATGACGTATTACACTGTCATTATGCATTTAACAAAAATGAAGCCAAAATGCAAAAGCAGCGTATGAAAAACTAAGTGCACAGGGTAAGTAGCAGCCAAACAGCCAGTCTTACCACCATTATAAAAACAGAAGTTTTGGGTGTTTGCTGGTCTGCAGCATTCAGGAGCCAAGGAGGAAAGCCATCAGTAATAATCTTAGCGAAGTAATTGCTGCTGCTCATCAATCTAGTAAGGGTTATGATGTCATTTCCAAACAATTCAAAGTCTAACATTATATGTTTATTACGATCATTGACAAGTGGAAACTATTCAAGACAGCTAAAAATTGTCCCAACAAATTCACCCCAAGGTCTGACCAGGCAATTCTCAGAGAAACTGCAAAAAGCCGAAGAGCTACATAACAGAGTCAACAGGCCTCAGTAAGCATGTTAAATGTTAAAGTTTGGGCAGTACAGTTGTCATGGTTCCCCTTCTAGCCTCCTCTTCTGGAGCTCTTCACCCCTTTTTCTTTCCCCGGTTCCCTGCCTTTTCCTTCCCTAGTGGTCTCCATCTCTGGCTGCGTCTTATTTTGGTAATCTGTCTGGTTCCCACTGGCTCCCTTCCTGATTGTGTCCAGCTGTTTCCCTTCCACCTGTCGCCCTCTCATTGGTCCGTCTCTGTTTATTTAAGTCCTGTCTCCCCGTCTCGTCCTTGTTGTGTCATTCTGGTTTTTTCTGGTTTTCCTCGTGGATGTGTCCTCGTCTTCCTTGTGTTCTCTCCCCGGCTTCCACCCGGGTTGTAACTTGGATTCTGCCTGGAGGTTTCCGCACCCCCAGGAACACCTTGGACTGTATTATTATTTAGAGTTTTGGCGAATAAAGCCATTTTGAGTTTATCCTCCTGTCTCTGCAGTACTGCATATTGGGTCCACACCACACCATGGCACACCACCATAACAACAATTAGAACAAGATCGAAGAAGTATGGTTTGTTTGGAAGGATTCCCACAAGAAAGCCTCTATTCTCTAAAAAGAACATGGCAGCAAGGCTTAGGTTTGCAAAGTGTAGATTTTTGCACAATGGCAAATTGCACAACAATGACATTACTGCAGAGTGTGAGAGGTGCACCAGGGCTATTTCGAGTGTGCAAGTTAGAGTTCATTTAGAGTCCAAATAGTCCCAGGGGAAAAAAAAAACTCTTCAGGAGTTTGCTGGTTTAGAATAGCTTTGGGGGGGCAACAGATCAAACAGGTGGCCGGCAGAGTTTTTCATTATACTTTTGGCTCTGGAAAGGAAAGAACAGGACAACTGATAATAATACAACATCATAATTTTAAAAAATAAGAAGAAGCCTTTTTAAAAAGAGAATCTAGTTTGTAAAGACTATAGTCTATTCAGTATAATTATTTGATGCATTATGTTAATTAATTAATTAATTAATTAATCTATCTTCTTCTGCTTATCCAATTATGTATTATTATTATAAATTATCATTATAGTCATCCCATTTCCACATTACTATATATAACCCAAGTCACAGCTATTGACATTTACTGACAGATATTTAACTGCCATTCTTATCAGAAGAACTTATAACATACCCTTCAATGTTATTATCAAGGTCACTTTTGACAGCTGAACTTTTGATTGTCAATCCTGTGATTTGGCAGCTCTTTCCTGCTGCCTGCTAAAAAGGATCAACATATGATGCCTTCATGTTCCTGCGTTTAAACTTCACAAAGTTCTGGAGCTTCTTTATCTGCTTCATAAGCCCTGTCTTTCTTCTCTAACTTGTTAGATTAAAAAAAAAAAGAAAATTTTAGTAGCGTAGATTATCTACATGTAATACTACAATGCAAGTCCATTGTGTTTAAAAATGTATTTTTTGTTGTTTATTAAGAGAATTCTACAGTTGACAATGAGCTACTTTCAAAGGCATACTAAAATTAAAACTACAAATAGCTTTACTGATTAGAATACTGGCAGCTCCCATTATTTGTGATGTGATAAGAGTATTTGATTGTATTTTAGGCTCACGGCTGATTTTCATTATAGTAGCATCACAGCATAAATGTGATGCTAAACACAATGAGCAAAGCCAGGTTTTGGTGGCTGTAATTGGTTTTGACTGAAGGTTACTTTAATGTGTTTAATGACATATTTAATGACATGTTTGAGCTCCAGTTAGGGTCATACAGTTTTGGACAATTACACATTTTTTGTGTTTTTTTTTTCCTCAGCACACCACCACAGTGGATTTTACATTAAAAAAAAAACACAATGTGATTGACTGCATTTGGTAGCTGTTTACTGAAACTCTCAATATGAGATCCAAAGAAATGTTGATGCAAGTGAAGCTGGCCATTATTATGTTGAAAAACCCAAATAAACCCATCAGAAAGATAGCAACAACCTTAGAAGTGGCCAAAACTACAATCTGGAACATTTTTTAAAAGAAGGAATGCACTGGCCAGCTCAGCAACACCAGAAGGCCTGGAAAATAATGGAAGGCAACAAAAGTGGATGATCACTGAATTCTTTACTTGGTTAAGAAAAAAACCCTTCACAACATATAACCAAGTCAAGAACACTCTCAAGCACATAGGTCTATCAATGTCAAAGTCCACAATCAAGGGACACCTTCATGGATGCAAATACAAATCACTGGTTACACCTGAATAGGAATGTAAGCTTAGACTTTGTCAGAAAATATCTAAAAGAGCCTCCCCTGTTCTGGAATAAAAAAAAGAATGGGCACATAAAAACAAGATGAATTTGTAACAGAATAATGGAAAGAGAAAAGTGTAGAGAAGGAAAGGAACAGCTCATTATCAGAAGCATACTACATCATCTGTCAAACATTGTGGACACAATGTTATGGCATGGGCATATATGACTGCCAATGAAACAGGGTCACTAGTGTTTACTACTGATGCTACTGCTGATAGAAGTAGCAGGATGAATTAACAGGTGTACAGGGCTACACTCTCTGCTCAGATTTAGACAAATGCTGTAAAACTGATCAGACAGTGCGTCACAATATGGATAAATAATGATACAAAAGCAAGAGTTTCTCAAGGCAACGAACTAGGATAATCTTTGTCAGTCACCTGATCTCAACTAAGTAGAGCAGATTTTTAGTTGCTGAAAACAAAACTGAAGGTAGAGTGACCCACAAACAAGGAGCAACTGAAAGCAGCTGCAGTAAAGGCCTGGCAGAACATCTCAAGGAAGGAAACACAGCATTTGGTGATGTCCATGGGTTCTGGACTTCAGGCAGTCATTGCCAGCAAAGGATTTTCATCCAAGTATTAAAAACAATCCTCATATTTAAAATGATGTTAGTTTGTCCCATTACTTTTGAGCATCTGAAAATGGGGGACTACGTATAAAAATGGTTCTCATTCTCATGTTTAACCCCTTGAATTAAAGCTGAAATTCTGCATACCATTACATTTTGACTTTGATTTAAAATCTGCTGTGGTGGATATGATGATACACTGTGTGTGTGTGTGTGTGTGTGTGTGTGTGTGTGTGTGTGTGTGTGTGTGTGTGTGTTTATCAGTATCCAAAAACGTATGGACCAAATTTAATTTTATGTCTCATGTTTCATTGACTTTGAGGTTTGTTTAAAGTAAATATTTACTGTACTGGCAATTAAAATTTCAGATTAAGCTTTTATCACCTGGACCAACATATTTATGTATATTAAAACTTCTGACACAGTTTTGATTGCACAGTTTGAATATCTCTATCTTCTTCATCATCAGCAAAGACCTCAAACCTTCAAATGAACAATAAACAGGTGCTGACAATCTCCATGACAGCAGCGTGTGAGGAGGAAGGGTGGGCCTGCTCCACATTAGCGACTTCCCTTTCAAATATCAAGTGATTCCATTAATACCCCCCACCTCCTCCTCCTTCTTGTACAAAAGCGGTGCACTTTGCGCTTCATTGTTAGGAGAAGGCTTTTAAGAGAAACCCACAATTACCCCGAGTAAATGCAAACCTACACACAAATGGAGAGGGGGATTTTATTTGTAATGAAAACAGGCAGCTGGTTTTTCACTGCCCGAAGAAACTAATGGGGGGGGTGTGAGTCATCTCCTGGAAATAGTCAGAATCACTTTGCCTACTCTGATCTTTCAGTTCAGGAACTATAGCGAGCCTCATTTGGCTAAGAAAACCCAAAAGCAAATGAGCAAAAACACAGGGCAAGCAGCAACAATGTCCTCTGCTGTCTGAGGTAGAGCAGAAAAGATAGAGTGTAATGGAAAAGCATAATCATCTGCCACCTTGTCGGGTTGTAAATGCATTCCAGGCTCTCAAGGAAACTAATTATCGTCACAGTTTATTTGTCAGACAGCTGAAGGTAATGGATTTGACCCTCTTCTGTTAAATAGAGCCATAACATGTTTTTTGCTGATTAGAGGATAGTGACAAAAAAAAAGACAAAAAGAGAAACATTACATACCAAAGTCCACAAGTTTGATCCCTCCATGCGTTGTCAGTAGGATGTTATTGCCTTTGACGTCACGGTGGATGGTCTTGTTGATGTGCAGGTGTTGGAGGCCCTGTGAAAAGAAGAGGTTAATGGCTTATTTTTTTTCTGACAAACACCTGCCTCTGAAATCTGGTGGGCTTGTTCCACAGTATGTGCACGCAGCAACTTACCATGAGGGCCTCATGCAAGATGTAGGCAATAATGGGTTCATCCATTCTGTCTCCTCTCTTCAGCATGCCCTTGGCCAGATCTGTCACAGAGCCACCATTGCAGAGCTGCAACAGAAAAAAAAATCCACAAAGGAAAGAGGACAATGAGCAAAAACTCAGTATGAGTCAGCACGAGCTCCGCTTATACAAAATGTCTAAATCAGAGATAGATATGCAGAATTTTCATTTGGAAAAAACAGCACAGGGTGAAACGTTTTGATCACAAGATTTCACAGTGGGAAAAAGGGATGCTGGAGGTAATTCTATCAATCTTTAGAGGCTTATCTTTCTCAGGCAGCTTAGTGGGAGAGGATGTACATTTTGTATGCAGGGTATAATCTATGCAGTGATGACTAAGCAGGCTGAAATAAAGCAAATAATCTTATGTATTCAGACAAAGCCAAGATTTATATTAGAAATTATACACCATTTGTGGGACAATCCTCACTGCAGCAAAATGGCCCAAAAAAACATTTTTGTGTTTATAGGTGTTTCCTTGCAGCATACAGCATCTTGATACAGACTCCACTGTCAATAGCGATCCCTGCCGGAAAATTACAGAAAATTACCCTGTAGGTTGCCTTGGCAACAATAATAGCCCTTAATTTGGGTCTTTCTTTGGGAGATGCCAGAGGTTCACAAAAAATAAAAAGCTCTGAGATGTCAATCACTGTGCTGGGGGCTGGAAGTGAATAGCAGTGGTAGCTCTCTGCATGTAAACACAGACGTTAATTTGTATGGTAAAACGCATCATCTACACATGCATCATCCCTCTTTTTCTGCTTTTTTAATGTGTTATTTTCCATCTTTATTCCTAAGTGCATGCAAAAGGCATCCTTAAAGATGTCCTGTTTGAATGGAAATTTCCATTCCATGTTCTTTTAAATGACACTAATTTGCTTAACTTGTACCCTAAAAGTCAAATTACCCTATAAACATGCAGTGGTGTAGTTACTGAAGATAAAAAGATCATGTGGCACATATGAGAAAATGTTACTAAACTCAGTGTCAGCGTTATAGTTTTTTATTTTCTAATTAGTTTTTATTTGTGTTTTGTTTTGAGTTTTTGGTTTCAGTTCATTGTCAGAGTGGGTTTTCTCATTTCAGTTTAGATTTTGTTGCTTGAAATCTTTAATTGTAGTTTAGCTTTTATTAGTTTCAGGTCAAGCCACGTGTTTTTTTTCATCTTGTCCTGTCAAGCTGATGCTACATATACAACTAAGGCTAACTATGCTCACACTGCTGGTCAATTCAAATTTTTTGCTGAGATCTAATTTTTTTGTGTGGTCAGTCACATTATGATTTAACTGTGGTGGCCATCAGACTCTAGTGTGAGCAGTCTATGGCTCTGAAGTGACCTGCATGCACAGAGGAAGATGTAAAATCACACGCAGCACACTGTGTTTATCTAAGTATATATGGATGCTACACATATCAGCATGTGAGTAAAAGCTCACTTTCTTCCCACTAACTAGCCCCATCAATGGTGTTTGCTATGTTTGTTTCATCCATTGTTTACAATCGAGCTTGTTGCGTCTTGCCTTCTCCGGTGCAGAATTATGACGTCTGTCTCACTTTAGTGACGTAAAAGTCCCATGAAATGTCACATGACTTTTGAAAAATGTCGGACGTGTATGTGCTTTAGGACCACGTATGAAAGTGGCCTGAATCCAATTAAAGAAAATTGGATTTGTGCTGTTCAGACTGTCAAAAGAAATCAGATATGGGTCACATATGGCAAAAATTCGGGATTTAGACTACTTTTGCCTGTAATGTGAAAGTAGCAGACACAGAGGACAGTGAAAACATAGAAGAAAAGAGCAACAGATGACTTTTAAAAATAGTAAAGACAAAAAAAGCAATGACAAGCAGCACTGACCTAGTGAGATAAAGTGCAAAGAATATTAAGAGAATAGAGTTGAAAATGATAGAAGCGTATACATCACATGTAATATTTTGAGGCATTGTATATATTTGAGTGTTTGTGTGTATGTGTCCATGTGTGTTTTCAGTCTAGTCCCTGAGTAATGAGCAGTCTGATGACTTGTGGGAAGTAACTATTACACAGTCTGCTGCCTCTTGCCAGATGGCAGTTTCAATGTTAGCTTTTCTAAATTATTATAACATGGACAGCATTCATCAGGGGAAGATTTAAGATGCACCAAAGCCTGATCAGACAGGTTGTCTTATTAAATTTGACCAAAATGACAAAGACTAAAACTCTGGACATTTCCAGCATTATTTTAATTTTATTTTATTTTAGTTATTTTTGTGAGTACATTGTTTTGTTTTTGTTAGTTTTAATTTTTATCAAAAGTCTAGTTTTTATTTTGGTTAATTTAAGTGTTTTCCTCATATATTTTCAGTTTTTAGTTTAGCTTTTGCTAACTAGATGTGACGCCTTTCGCCTGCGAACATCTCCCAGACCAGGGCCAGTACCTCTGTAGGACAACATCCTGAACCAAAGCCCAGTAGTGATTGTCTTCACCTGTGTTTTGTTCCCCTACTGTTTCTTGTTTCCAATCATCCCTCAGTGTATAAATAATCCCAGCTCCCTCTTTATTATTGTCATACTGCCTGTTATACTCTCAAGTGGGAATCTGTGACTATGTTCCTTGTGCCTGTTAAGCAGTTCCTTCTGTGTAGCCTTTTGGACTTTGTTAATATTTTCAATTTCAGCCTAAGCCCAAATAAAACAGCTCAACTTTTGTTAATCTGTCTGCTTGTGTCCTGCATTTGGGTCCTTAATCTACAAATTGTGATGACTGGGGGATCTGGATGAACTTGAGAAACAAGCTGATGTGCCAAGTGTTCTGAATTCCTCTCATGATTACTTCACGTTACTCTTAGTGCAACAGAAGAAACATGGTTTTAGGTTTTGTGCACTACAATCAGTGGTTCATGACACAGAGACACAGTTGTAATCCTGGTTAAATTCTGGATCAGATCTTGGTGGACTTGAGAAATAAGCTGTTTTATGTTTTATTTTGTTTTTTCCTTAAGATTACTGTACATTACTCTTGATGCAGAAGAAGAAGAAGAAGAAGATGAAGAAGAGAGGTGACCATCAGTAAGCAGCAGTATGGCTTCATGCCAAGAAAAAGTACAACAGATGCAATGTTTGCTTTGAGAGTGTTGATGGAGAAGTATAGAGAAGGTCAGAAGGAGTTGCACTGTGTCTTTGTGGATCTTGAGAAAGCATATGATAGGGTGCCAAGAGAGGAACTGTGGAATTGTATGACGAAGTCAGGAGTGGCAGAGAAGGATGTGAAGGTGGTGCAGGACATGTATGAGGACAGTGAGACAGTGCAGAGGTGTGCAGTAGGAGTGACAATGGGTTCAAGGTGGGGGTGGGATTACATCAGGGATCAGCTCTGAGCCCCTTCTTGTTTGCAA